>JAPYYT010000067.1:0-115573 GCA_030522565.1 Ceratosolen corneri | reverse complement strand
ACTACTACCACTACTACTACCACTACTACTACTACTACTACTACTTCTACTACTACTACTACTACTACTACTACTACTACTACTACTACTACTACTACTTCTACTACTACTACTACTACTTCTACTACTACTACTACTACTATTACTACTACTATTATTATTATTATCTTTATTATTATCGTTATTGTTATTGTTATTGTTATTATTGTTATTGTTATTGTTATTGTTATTATTATGATTATTATGATTATTATTATTGTTATTGTTATTGTTATTATTATAAAAGGGAGAGAAAGTAGTTTTAGTTTCATTTTCACGGGAGAAAAAAATCATACGAGAATTTCTTATACAAACGAAAATTTCTTGTTTTATTTCATTTGCGCGTGAAATGTTTATTAAAATAAAAATTTACACAAAAAGTGTTTATAATCCTCCGTTTTGATCTACGAGTGGAAGAAACAACCTTGTCTAAATAGTGAAAATTAATATTTCTTATATATAATAACTTATATATAATAAGTTAATAACTTATGTGTAGCTGTTGTAATAGAGTTTTTACTGCTTCACATAAAAAAAATTGTTACTAATCATACAGATTTTACGTAAGTACCTATGTAAATATCTAGCCAGACCAGGATTTTCTCTTTCATTATTTTTCATTTAAAAAGCTGATAAACTTATCCACATACATTGTTTTAAAATTGGAAACGTCACTCGTAATTAAAAACAAACATAGCTATTTCTTTACTAAAATTAGATATTTTTAGTAAAAGTCGATCGAATCGATAATAGTTTCGTTACACAATAACCTCATATTTTTATATTGCGATCGAGTGAGTTTTGCCCATACAATATTGTTGCCGAATAATCAATCATTCATATACTATTATATGTACGTTCGTTATTACCTTAATTTAAATTATGAATATGAATCAAGCGAGGCACATTACACAGGGAAACGAACATGACGTACGTGCAAATATCCACGATTTGACGATAATAGAATGTTGAATGTATCAAGTTTAATTGTCAAATGGAATTTTTGCACAAAGGGCAAACGTCGATACACATACAAAAAGAAAATAAAAAAAATACGAAAAAATCGAGATTTTTTTACGTTAAGAAATCTCCGTCATTACAAATGAATTCCTACGGTAAATGAAAGAGAAAAAAAGAGAAGAAAGAGAAATGCGAAGCAAACGAGAATAAAGAAAGTCAATATTTTATTTAAGGCGCTAAACATACATTGTAATACTACTTTCGATCGCTGTCAAAACTACCTGTCGCACACCAACGCAGCATAAAACTTTTTCCCCGAAACACGCCACATTCACCCCACACGTATAAATATTTAAGCAACAGCGGCAAACATAAATATAGCAAACATATGCAATGTAATGGCACAAACACGCGATCAATATTCAAAGATTACACACTGTTACACGCCCGAGTTACAATCAGATCCATAACCGAGGGCTCACCCCATAATCGACCAGTGCGCGGCTAAGATTAGTCGCCTCCTCGCAAGCAAATCACCGACGCCTATTATCCCTCGGACTCAAAGTCAAACTCCTAGTGCATTGGAATTGCCAATTCTCCTCCTCATCCAGCCCAACAGCCCGTCAAACCACCCAAGACTTCTCTCTCCTCCTCCTTTCATAAAAACTCCCCTCCCTTTCCTGCCATCGGTGCCAGGGCGTCTCATAACTGCCGCGCCTCTCCTTCCCCACCGACTCTTTGCCGATTACCCGACTTTCCAGTCTCCACCACGTGGTTACACTTGCTCCTGACGATGCTCTCATTAGGCTTCGTTGTTCCGATGGATTGAGGTGGCGCTCGATTGCTCAAGCAGTGTTGCAATTATGTCGCATTGCTCTTATAAAGTCGCCACTCGCCAAGTGGCTTTTGTTGGACTGTTTGTTAATAATTTGCAGCTACTTTTTTTAGTCAAAAGAGTGCATGCGTGGTGATTTCGGATAATTGATTTGTATTATTGTCGCTTTTATAAAACATGCCCTCCACGCTCTTAAAAGCTACGATATTTCCTTGGCACGAGGGTGCGGCGAGTGAAGAAGAAGAAAAAAAAAATAGTCGAAGAAGCAAAAAAATATTGTTTGTAGTAGTATAAGAATTGAAATGAGAGCGAACTGAGTTAGAAACATTAAGATAACTGACGTTGGTAGTTAAAGGAGAAAATAAAAGAGGGCCGTGTAAGGTTTTAGTGGCGAGAATGCATAATATAATGTCTTAAGATAGGCTAAGATAAAGACGGAAAGATTGCGTCGAGTGAAAGTTTAACCAAGTCGCTTATGACCAAGTACCTCTAATAGATTAAACGTACTTGGTTTGATGAGGCGACGATCTCTTGGCGCTAAACCCGCCAACTAATAACAATAATCGGCAAATTAGGTATCGGGCACTTTATATTCTTTTATTCCCAGAACGCGTTGTTAATCATCTTGTCATCGGAGCATCGATTGTCCCGCAATAACCAGCTTGCGGAAGCGCCGAGCACGAATAAAACTTGTCAGTGGCAAATTCTAGCCAAAGTCATTAACAAATTCCAGTCTTCGAATCCATTGATTATCGAGCGAAGGAATTTGTACGCGAAGCGAGCTTAACCGCCTAAATTGGCCGACATTTAAGATCTCCAATTACCATAAATGGAACGGCCATCAATCTATGGACATTTACAATTTTAAAAAATAGAGCGCACACAAGCATTGTCGGCCAATCCTATAAACTATTATTATACACACGATGCAAAGTACTTTGGGTGACTCGCAACAATCGCCATACTCGGAGCCTCAAATACCTCGCGAGCGCCTCCCGCCGCACGATAAAACTCTCCTCTCTCCCCCCGTCCCTCTCTGCCCTCCCGCTCCCACCACGCGCGACTCGCTCCATCGACAGCCAATTCTCCCATCGACAGCCCAAGGAGGACGAATAGTTGACGCCAACACGCCAAAACAAAGCCAAACCTCGCGAATAACCCTTGAACCTAGCCTACATAACCGAATGATCGGCCGCCTTAACCGTCCAAACGAGAAACGCCATCGATTTGCGGATGAGCTTCCCCATTGAGCTTCCCCGAGATCAAAGCAAATAATACAAGTTTAACAATACTGCAGACGCGTTCCTGGGCCCCGTCTGCGAATACGTGCTGGCCCCGGTGGCGCGGTACGCCGGCGCCTGGAGGATCCCCGTCCTGACCGCGGGTGGCCAGGCCGACGCCTTCCGCCACAAGGACCAGCACTACCCGACCCTCACCCGCATGATGGGCTCCCATCGGCTCGTCGGCGAGGCCCTCCAGCACATACTCCAGGGCTTCGGCTGGAAGGTCGCGGCCCTCCTCTTCCACAACCACGCGATGGCCAGCAGCCGCGGCAACTCCAAGTGCCACTTTACCCTCGGGGCCGTCTACACGGCCCTCAATCAGACCTCCATGTACAAGAGCTTCAACCAGGAGGCGACCACGCCCGACGATTACAGGGACCTGCTCACCTTCGTCTCCAAGTCCGCAAGAAGTAAGTGCGCAGCAATCGGGTCTTCTCACTCTTGCACCAACATCTTTTCCATTATCGCTTCCAAGCCGCTCGGGCGTTGCTCTCTTTGCGTTTGTCCAGTTGTCTCTCCTCTCTTATCGCGTAATCAACCGAGTAATCAACCCTTCGGGCCACTTCTCCTTCACTCTTTCCTAGCCTGCTTCTCCAATTAATTAATGCCCTCCGAAAAGCTTCTCTGGCATTTGCTTCTCATTGTCGCCTCTAATATTAATGTTTTGCCTGCGATTGATAATCACATCACTAGACACCTGACGACGCGCACTCGCTGCACTTTATTATCAATACAAGGCCTCATGATAGCCAAATTATGTAACAAGTGCCTCTTTACCATGGACTTTTTCTTTACTATTAACGACTAAGCTTGCAATTATTGGCTATTGCCTATTGAAGGTCAATTGAAGGACAAATTCACACGCCCAGTATGTGTGAATACGACTTTTAAAGAATTTGTCGAAGAGCCCCTACTTTTTTAAAATCAAATCAGCTGGAATTTTATCTCTTAGTCTAGTCTTCGTTCAATTAATCAAGATGAAATAATTAATGAAAAGCAGCTTTTAATTATATGCATGTGCACTTGAAATGAAAATTCAGTATTTAACAAGTACTTGTGCGAATTGAGGACAATTGAATTCCCATTGAGTTCTGACATTAAACGTAATTCAAAAGTAATTGCAGTAACAAAGTAATTATATACTCAATTGGTGCTTACCGTCGTGCCTCTTACAACAACACTCTTCTGCCTATCTATGCAGCGCTGTAAACCGATTAAACGAGTAACAACACGAGTACTGACAACCGACAACGTTTCCGATTACGTTATTCCATATATAAAACCAGCAGATTACACGCGAAGAGAAAACATAAAGATTGTGTACTTTACGAATATTTGTGTATTTTAAGAGGCTGCTCCGTCTGAGTGCCAGCAAGGGACAATTTTCGGTAATGAGTGATGTTATGAGGGGCAACAGTTGAAAAATGATGCTTCAATTTGCATTAAATTTCACTTCAACTGAAAGACGTATGGATTATATTATCGACGGATTATTTATGAAATACATTCGCAAAGATCTTGATTGTGTTGTTTGAAAAACTTGTAATAGAAACTTGAAACGATCATATTCTCAAGAAAAGTATGAATTAACTCAACATTTCTTACATAACATTTAAAAAATCGCCTCACAAAAGTATAATTTTTCACGATTAATTTTCCATAAAAATAACCACGACGATGTTACATAAAGTTCTCCGTAAAGTTTACGTTTAATTTAATCAATCAGCGGGGGGTTTTTATGAAATTCTTTAATGTAACCTATTTTTATGCCAAGTTGGCCTATTCTTGGCTACAATAGAGTACAAAACTCCTAGACGCAGAAAAAAAAGGGCAAAACTTGTATTTTTCTTCTTTATAAAGGAGTAACTTTAAAATTATTATTACATTATGCTGTTGCAAATTAAGCCTTCCGTCCTTTCAATTTTACATACAACATTCGCTCTCGTTACCTTATCTCAATCAACATTAGTTTTTCTTTTTCACGCGGTCAACCTTAATTTGCGGCTACCTCACGTCCAAAAATAATAATTACAAAGTCGACTCAATTTTGCAAAATCGCTGATGCATCGGCCAAAGCATTAAGCCCATCGAGTCGCAAATCTTTCGAAACTCCGACTCTCCTCCCTATTCTTCAGCCACGCAAGGACTCCTTCCCTCCCCTAGGAAATGGCTCGCAGCCTCAAAAGATGTAGCTCGTGATAAGCAGCATCGAGTAAAGTTCAAGGGAGCCAAGAAAAGCAGGGAAAGAGCAAGCGTTCCCGATTTATGGAATCGCACACCAAATGCTTAAACGCGGATCACGAAGCTTAACGAACGAAGCTCTCTCAGGGCCCTCCCTTCCTCCCTCCCTAAATGCCGATTTCGCTCCAGCATTATGATTTAGGAGTGGAACACTCGCCACGGGCGCGCTCCCACGTATTCTCTCGATAATAATAATATCCCACACTTTTGATCGGATATATCTTTGATTCTGTACAAGTCGAGAAATGGCCTGGAAGGATAACGGCCTGTTCTTTGAATAATTCAACGTCGCCTTCCTCCACCCACTCACTCTCCAATCTTCCACGCCCGACCCCCTTCGCGTCCAACCCCACCCCCACTGCTTATTTCTCTTCAAATTATCTGCTATAACGTCCGAAGATCGCGAGCGGCTGTCAATGTCACTGGACACACGACCACACGCCAACGCACTCCTGTAACGAACATTTCATTCGCCCTCCTTGCAATGCCATGTAAGGTTACACCGTCGAGACCCTTTTGCCGAGGGTTGCTGAAGAGGCCGAGGATTAGGCTGCCACCGAGTCCGAGGGTGGGAGGAAAAAGTTTATCGGCCCACTTTGATGAGGTTGAGTTTTAAGTGGAGAAATTACTCTCGCCCGGCCAAGATTTTCATCAAGATGCTCGTTTACTTTTCACTTTACTATTTCGTGACTGAAAAGCCATTCCATTGCTCGAGTGCCTGATCGTGACCGTTCAGCGATTGTCTCATTAAACGCCTTTTACTGTACTCATTGGGCGCGATGCCGAACGGCAAAATTCTCCCTCCTTCTTAGGTGACTCGGTAATCGTATATTTAAACATATCGCTCGAAAGAAATGTGCACCCGCAAAAATATTTACTGCTCTAAGCGGAGAGTTATGATATCGACGACAGACAACCAAAAGCGCCATAACGAAAACGCCATCTCACGGCATTTTTAACGCTCAAGCTTAACCAAGACAAACTTCAGCCGCTCCCACATTCCTTCCCAAAAGATATGAACTTGAAATCGCTTGTCGTTGCAAAAAAAAAAAAAACACGAGCATTTCAATGATTCGATCAACGATATTCAACAATAGTCTGTCGGGAGGAAAACGAGTCTTCGGCAAAGCTTGGAAAGGTAAACGGGAAAGTACGTCTACGTAAACGCAGTGAGTTCTGTCAGACTTTGATCTGTATCTCTCCGAGACTTGGCACACATCCACCTTTAGATGTAATATTATCTCACGTATTCGAACAATTCCTTTCTTCCAACCTTTCTTACACCCCACACTCCTCCAGTCGCCAGCCCCGCGCCACCCCCGCGCCACGCACGGAAAACTTTCGTCCGAGTTTATAAAAATTACAAGTTATTCGTAATATTTTATGTACGCGTCTTTCAAAGAAAATTGCCCTATTTTCATAAATATCCTGCCTCGCCCTATTATTACCCACTTATGCGAATGCCCATAAAAATACAATACGCCATTTGCATTGTTATTAATAACGAGGGAATAATTGCTCGCCCCCGACTGCAATCCTCGTAAGCTCGGCTGCTTATCGTCTCGGCCATATCGCGAAAAACGCAAAACAAAGCTGAACAAACAATCGTTCAATATGTTTATTCGCATAAGTAGCCCTTATCGATCAATTTCAGATTAGTGCTTTTAAATTCATTAGCGTGAGATCGAAAGCGCCGCGCTTCACATTCTCGCAATGCGAAACGCAAGAGCGAACGCCGCCGCGCTATTTTATCTTGCGCTTCAATAACGCAAAATAGAATTTAATTAAGAACAGCTCCGGACAAACACGCACGCACACGCACACTCACACGCGCACGCACACAATTCACCGTCCGAATATAAATCATTTGGGTAACGATCGCTCACCCTTGCACGCGATCTCATCCCCAGTCTCCGGAATTCGGAAAGCGCTTACGATCGATTTCCCTTATGTGCCGTCACTTACGCGTCGTCACTATAAGCTGTCGGCCTGCGCGCTAAAATCCTCGAGCCTCCGCGCGTGTGCGTGCGCGGGTGCGTCCGTGCAGCGAAACGTCAGTCTTCTCCTTTCGAATTAACTTCCGACGCAGCGAAATTAGATCGAGTCCCCGCTGCCTTATTACCTTATTCCCCCCTCCGGTCGTTCCCCGTCATCCCCCCCCCCATCCCGATGCCCCGTCTCCTTGTACACGACACGTCGAGGCTCCGCTGTATTTAGTGCAGTTATTTCGACGTCCGTTATAACGGCGACGTGCGACACATGACAAGCTATCGGCTCTGCTTGTAAACCCATGAGATTACACTGTCGGATAAATATTTAGAGCGGACTCGCGTATAATCTGTAATCGACCGAGGTGATAATTGTTATAATAATAAGCCTCGCGTAAATGGGCTTATATCCGTCCTTCTCTAGCTCGCTTGGCTTGGCTCGATCACCCACGCACTCGACGCTAATCATTTATTCGTCGCCCACGCGGATGTCTGTCGCGGATGTCTCCTCGTCGAAGACTCCAACCGCCCGATCGAGCCTCGATCTTTGTTCTTCGAGTCGTGCGGCTGGGAGCGGTTATCACGACATTTGTGAAATCAGGAGAGGTGAGGTAATGCTACATTGTCAATTCATTGGGCGAGCGCTTCTAATGAGTGGCTGCCATTATTGAGTTAAGCAAACTAAGGTGACTGGTGGCGACATTGCATTTGTTTGTCACCCTAAACCAAGGGGCTGTAAATTGTCAAGCAGAGAACAAACAATTCGGGATGAATTTCATTGAGCTGGCGAGGCGCTTCGCGATGTGCGACATGCGAGTCGCAAAGGGCAAAAGTAAAAAGCGGCAGCGCGGAAGTTCGTTATTGGATAATATCGGGGGCATTGTATGGCAGCGTCGATGTTAATAAAATGCTCGACATTTTACATTCCTGATTTGCATGGGGAAGTTGAAATTGAGAGAGCCGTTCGAAACTTCTAGTTAGAAAGTACGCACGCTGCATATGAAATATCACCAAGCCGCGAAAGAACTATAAACAAGTTTCTCCCGTATTTTTACGAAGGAGTCTCGATGTACTGCCCCCCTCCCCCCCTCCAACTCCACCACCTCCACCTCCTTCCGCACCAGCTTCCGTGGAACTGGAAACAATGAGTGGAGCTGCAGCAGAGGAAGGTCTGCGCCATTGCCATCCGCCAGTAAAAAAATTTCTCGGCAAGACCTCTGTAATAACAATAAGCAGTAAAGTTACCTCGGCGTGCTCGCAGACTTGGCTCATTCGATTTTACAGCGAGGATGACGTAATGCGCTTATCTTGCAGCTGAATTATTTTACATGACCGGAGGGAGTAGTGCAGGTGGGCCAGTGAGAAAATGAAATTTTTAAGCAGCGGATGGCAAAAATGTGACAATTAGACGGGGAAAGAGTCGGGCCGGGGCCGTTTAATTGACGAAGAAATTCACTTTCTCCGTCTTTTCCGAGGTAGATGGACTCTACTCTCACTGGATATTTCTTCTTTCCTGAATAATTAAGTTTGTTTTTTGGATGTCCCATGCTTAACATGCTTAATTTCAAGATTCCTCACTTAGAGGGAATACATTTTATCCTACAAGTTGCTGTATGTTTTCAGACTTAATAATGCCATTTTAAGAATTTATGACAAGTTGGGCATTTTTATTGGTTACTCAGATCGCATTAGAACCTGTGATATTTATTTGATCGAAAATTTCGCTTAACAACGCATACACGAATAAGGCTAAATTGCTGTTCTTTGAGCTCGAGAAAATTGTCGCACTCTGTCTTCTCTAAAGTGTTACAAGAAATAGATGGTCCAAGAGGCGATTGAAAATTATTTTTCAAAATATCAATAAGCCTACGAGCACATATACCTTACTTATACATATATTTGTACATACGCGTGAATCACTATTAGTAAATAATGTCAAGTGGCACTATTAATGAATTAATGCCATTAACGTAGTAGTAGAAAGAGAAAGAAAATATTAAAAGTTAGGAATACAAATGTTATTGATGCATCACCACGTGTTATGAGAGCCCTGTTAAAAAAAGTTATAAAAACTTTAGCAAAAAATAGTATTTAATTAAGGAGTTAAAATTGCGAAAGTATTAGTTAAAAACAGTTGCAGATGATAAAGGCGCCCGAGCTCTACGTCATTTATATTATACTTTTTTACCAACACCTTTTCAGATGTAATTTACTATTATTCCAAAAGTTTCGTCGAAATCACCTGTAAAATAATGAAGCCGTTTCATTGAAAATTTATATCGCAAGCGATGACACGAATAATCATTATTTCACGGAAATCAGTCACACGTGGAGGCATTTAAAAACGAGCCAATTCATTATTAATTAATAATTAATATTGCAGTATCGAAGTACAGCCGGTGTTATAAAAATTAATAAAACAATACGGCAAATTAAAGCCGCTCGATTGCTACGGCAAAAGTCAAAACTTGTCAATTTCAAACCGTTTTATAGTTAAATTCAATTGATTAATAAATCAGAGCAGGTTGCATTTTCAAGATCATGCTTATTATGATGATAAAGCTAATTGTTCAATATGATTCTAAGCTTCGTGCTAAATCCATTAAGTGATGGGAGAATTTGTATGCAATTTATGATTCTATGCCTTTGCGTAAGTAACCGACACAGTAAATAACCGAATGTTTTTGAATTGTTTGAATTTTCTGTTTCTAATTTTTCACCCCTCGGTACTCTAACGCACTCCCATACCTCAATTACCACCAACGCCACCTTTACTTTTCGAGTTATTCACTAGTCTAACAAGCGGATATCTCGGAATAGGGCCACCGATGTTTCACCTTTCCCGGATGGAAAATATGATTTTTGTGTTGTAAGCGTAAAAAGTAAGGGCACTTTGAGGGTAAAGTTGAAAGGGACACTTCCGCGAGCAAAGTATTTCTTGAAATTGCGGCCAAAGTTAAATAGAGGCGGCGCCGGTGGTTTTACATTCTGCGATATCCACATGCGCCAATGCCAGAAAGTAAGGTTCGGTGACTCGCTGCGTTGCAAATAGTGCAGAAATTGCATGATTTGTCGCAAAGGTACGTATTTCTTGACGTGAGAACTCGGTAATCTAGGCACGCCTGGGATGTACGGCTCGAATTACAAATTAACTTTCATCCTCCTGGTTTTGTAAATTTTGGAAAATATAGTCCAATGCGGTGCGCAACCGACGCGACGCATTACGCGTTCATGTAAGTATCGCACTTTTATTATCACTCGTCTTATCTGCGAATGGCTAATGTAATTTATCGGCTCACGTGTAAAGGGACTATTGGCTATTTATTGGTCAATTGAATGATTTATTCTTGTAAATTTTACGTTACATGTATATTGACGATACTTCGAGTCTTTCTTGCGTCTAATTAAAATGAACTTTACTAATAGAATCATGGGAATACAAATAAAGTAGAAAATATGACAAAACGTTAAATAAACATTGTAGGAAAGGAAAGGAGAGGCACTTGATCGTACATTAACAATCGTCTAATAAACTTCTATTAAATATACAATGCTATAAGACATATTTATTGCCTTTATTCTCTTGATTAAAGTATTATCTTCAGCATGGGATTACAGCAAGGCATAAACAATATTAATGACGCATGATATTTCATAAATAATCTTAAATACCAAATACCTTACTTACTAAAGTTGACCCATTAGGTATACTTGCACGTACTATCTTTTATCGTTTGATATTAAAATCTCTGAGAGTTTCATCAAAATGCGCGACGTAAAGAGCATGTGTTATCCACGTTATGAAATTGTCTTTGAGGAAACAATTTCGTGCGTGTATTTATACAACTACGTATTCCCCCTTTGATTAATAAAAATGATGTTATTATAAGAGAGAAGAATAAGAATTCTAGTCTAATTGCATGATCGCAGTTGGAAGAATTTACGATCACGCGCCATTTGATTAATAACACTGATTAACAACAATATTGATCGATAATTTGATTAATAACACTTTATTGCTAATTTGAAATTTCAAAATCTCAGCAACATGTTCTTATAATTATTGCTCGATAATGGAGTACAAAGTCATCCCTTTAATTCGTTAATTTACAATTACAAATTACCAACTATTGATGCGAGGTGAAATCAATTATTAATTTCTTATGATAATATCGATAATACAATTGTCATTCACGGTCATAAAACTGGTCTCATAGAAGCAAAACGGCTTATTCTTCGTTCAAAAGATTTCTTTCGCTTCATTCGAAGTAAACTCCTTGCTCATTTATACGCCTTTGGAAAAACGATTGTATAACAATCGGAAGCAATCGGAAAACTCATTTTCCGGTAGGCGTTTTAGGGCGTCGGTCACGGTGCCTTGAATCTCCTCCATCGAATTAAAATGGTGACCTTTCAATTTCATTTTGAGTTTGGGGAATAGCCAATAGAGTGTCTTGTGTGCAAATAATTTGAAAATAATTTAATCTAAAATCGAACGATTGGTGATATCGTATTAAGACTTTTCAAGGGAAATCGCATTACAAAGGCGCTTCATTACAAATTACAATTAGTACAATTAAATCGCGTATTAAATAAGGAGAGGATTGATTTTTCACAAGATGATACTTGAAATTTGCCATTCCCGCCAAATTTATAATTTACAATCAAATTTGCATTTCAAGCGAGAATAAAGAATGCTTTCTAAAATATTTCACGTTCAATTATTAAGATTGTAAGTGTAAGCATTATTTGTCAATATATTTTCAACGGTGTGCTGAATAAAGTTATTAAATTCGATTGAACAGGAGATAAAGATAAAGTTAAGTTTCGCTCATATAGAGCCTTTTAACTTGTATTCGAAACAAGTTTGCGTTTTAAAATTAGCTTACAATTCAAATTGTAAATATTAAGGGATTACATTGTGTGCACTTGCGTACACCACCACTTTACACAAGTGCAATATAAAAAAGTTTATTCCACTTACTTACAAATTGATGCAAGTTTCACAAACTTTTTATCAAATTTTTTTCATACTGTGGCTGTATCTCTGCTTCTCTCCCCCTCTCTCTCCCTCTCTCCCTCTCTCTCTCTCTCTCTGTTTCAGTTGTAGTGATGTGCGCCAATACGACGACTATACGCGAAATTCTGCTGGCTGCTTTGGAACTGGGAATGATAGATTCCGGGGAATATGTTTTTTTCTCCATTGAGCTGACAACGAGGTAAGTAATTGTCTTATTAGATTTCATAGCCTCACTTTCTCCCTCTACCTACTTGCTTTTAAAGTACAACATTTATTTTGACATAATAAATTATCGCTGGCAGCGCTATCTGCATAATTTTCTCACTCTAATCTATTTGTTCTCATCAATTTAAATTCATAATAAATAGACGCATATATATAGATATAGGCCTTTGAGAATTTAATTTGTATTTAACATAACAAAATAAAATGTATATAATAAATTGCAAAAGAAGGCATATATTAATTGGTTGCTCTTTTTGAAATTCATTTATTCATCATTTTGAATAGAAATGCCTAATGATGATTAAATTATCATAATGAAACTTTTATTGGCTTTGCCTGATTCTATCGAGTTTATATAAGTTTAATGAAGTTCTAAATTCAGATTTAAACCGTCGGTTTTATTTATTAATTGTCGTAATATTAGTTTCATTCGTAGTCTAATCGTTAAACCAAATCTCTTGGACATATAAACACGATTTCAATTTACGTAAAACTTTTGATTATTCGCAACATATTGTAATTCCATAAATTTTTAAATAAACCTCTTAATGCACAATATTCTTTTGTAAGTTATTATACTATTTTTATTATATAATTTATTTCATAAGATAGATATAAATTTTGAAAAAACGTGTTTAATATTACTTTAGAATCGCATGTTTGAATAGTTGAATTGGGATTTATAAATAAAAATTATAAATCTACAGTGTTAAAATTTTATATAAAACACTTTAAATGAAAAGTATCATTTGTATAATGAGTTATTTTCTAAATGTAAATGGTACTCTCGCACAAATGAGAAACTTCGTTTGTACTTTCATGCTCCAACCAATATTTTCTTTGCCTTAACTCAATAATCACAGTGTTTGGATAAATAGATCGATTCGCTCACACTCTGAATTCAAATATTCCCTTCAAATTCTTATTTTTAAATATCCACTCGAACGTCTGCCCACACACAAGCACAGCTCACCATAGCATACACACCGACTTAAGTAATTAAATCTCCATGTTTTAAAGAGCTCAATCGTCCGGACTTTTCTTTCAATTCGCCATGCATAAATCAGGTATTATCAACTGCAGGGCGTCAGATTGACATTTCAATTGATCGATACGACCGTGATTAACTCCATTAGAACTCGATTTTGGCGTTGTTCGCACAACCACGCGAGATAATTGCACACTCCGTCAATTTGGAAACCTCAAACCGCCGTGTTTAGCCTGCAGACACTCGGCTGGCCTCCTCCATTGATGGATGTCAAAATCTTTTCTCACGTTGGATTAATCGGCTGGCCAAACTACTCCATTAATTGCTTTTGTCGTAAATCAGTTCCGTTCGTTCCTATTCTCGCGCACTTCCTGGCGTGCCTGGACGAACTAATTTTCACGCGAATCTATTACGAGTAGTTTGGCAACTTATGCACTGCCCCACTTTCTTTCATTTCCAGTAATACGATTTACTTTTAATTATATACACACATCCACCCACATATATATATAGCTTTAGATTAAGATGAATTAACGATGCTATGCCAAATTTTTTGCTGGAGGAAAGATCGTTTGAAACGGGTTCTTAAGATGCTTTTAAACGGTACATAATCACAACTTATGCATACCATCGTAATATACATATGCACGTATTTATACATATACATATACTTAGGATGAAATATTTAACATATGATATTACTGAGGAAGAAATTGCAATCATTAGAATGTGACCAAATGTTCGGGTTTTTACCCGCGTGTAAATTCTCTCTCCAATCTATGAATGAAGAGAGAGAGAGGGATAGTGGAAAGAGGATGATTGAAATGAGTGAAATGAGTTTCAAATATACAAGTCGCGAGGGTAATGTGTTTGGAATGTAGTTTATCGAATGCGCATAAAGCAATATATTTATGTGTGTACAAAATGTGGCGAGTTTAGAAATGTTTGGAAGCGGCGATATGATTGAAAGGGAAGGTTAGAAGAACCGTTGCTTTTAACTCGTTTCTTGGAAAATAAGGGGAAGGAGGTACCTTTGATTATTAAACGGCTAGTACACTGTCTGGGGCAATTATCACGGGTGGGGGGTGGGGGATGGGGGATGGGACGCGGCTGCAGTCGCAACAGTATGACTCCGAAGGTGAAATTATCAGACGCAGGAGGTTGACTGCGTGGAACTAATAAATAATAAAGATTTATTATTAAATTCATTGAATTTATCTTGTTATTTTATTCGAAAGATGTTTTTCGACTTTGTTATATATAAAATACTCATTTGTGAATTAAGAGTTGTCGAGTCAAAGTGCACATGAGTAATTTGATTTTGATCTTCTGAGCGTAAGAGCTGAATTTTTGTTTTTCCCTTAATATATTATATAAAATATTTTCAGTTTTTTCTTGTTCTTGATTTTCATTTCATACTAAACAAAATTCCCGTTATTACAGATTATTAACTATTACTTTTTTTTTTTTAAATTTGAAGGAAAATGTTTTTTACTCCATTATTTTTGCAGCTATTTTTCACATATATATTCATATAAATACATATACATACACAATATAGATAAACTTTTCCATAAAATAACATATTTGTTTATATAAATGAAATTTTAGAATATTAATGTTTTTAAGTTCTTTACATAATGAATTGATATAAAATTTTAATTATAACATTACTTATTTACTATCTGATAAAAAAAATTATAATTTAATGAAGTTAGATGTGGACTTAATTTTTTTTTAATCTTTGTTATCATCAATTATTATTCAGTTGCCTTTGGAAACTAAATTTACGAGATTTTTTTCCCGAAAGATTTAAAACTAATTATTTTTAACAAGATTCAATACTTTAGCGAGCACAATTATTTTTTACTTAACTCTTGACTCTTATTTAATATTAATTGATACGATTTCACATTTCAAGAAATTAACATAATTTTAATTTTTCTTTTAAATAGAATTACAAATTTTTTGAATTTATTCAGTTCAATTTTTTAACAGTCAAGTATTTTGTACTTTATATTCTGAAAAATAATCATGTTAATTAAAAAATTTAGCAAATTATTGTTAAAGTTCTTTGTTAATATTACATTTATTTAATGTAAATGAATGTAACTTTCTTGTGACAACTACAAAAGTGTCTTATGAATAAGAAAAAAAAAAAACGAAATATACAAACAAAAACTAATTTGTAAAGAAATTTGGGTAAAAGTTTATTATAAAGTGTAAATGGAGAATTTTTTTCTAGATATATATATATATATATATTTATGAGAATAATTTATAAATGTACAATTGCTACAGGAAAGTCATGTATAATTACTACGGAAAATAATTATGGGAATATAAATTTCATAAAATTTTTAAATAAAATTATATATTTTTATCTTACAGTGTTTGCATATTTTTATACAAATGTACACAATTTTTTTATAATGTAAATAATTTTAAAACGTACATTTCATATACTTTTTTATACTATTCAAGTAATTTTTCTTTCATATGTACGTTGATAAAATATAAATGACATTATTATTTATTTCAATATAAATATATTATATATAATATGAGTTTATTAAATTATATTTAAGTCATATTAAGCTTGTACAATTATTGTTAGAAGTATGAAATGGTTGTGCATTTAGAAAATTTCAAATGAATATTATTATTGTAAACCAAGATATTTGTAGACTAATATTCATTTAACATTATACTAATGTTTATATTTGTTTGTAATATATTAAATGCTTAATTTATCACCGTATTAACTAATGACTCCATTTTTCATTTAATACTATCTTCAATTTTCAATTATTTCATTATTACTAATATTAATATTGTGAATTTTATATTTATATTTAATTGCAATTTTATATTTAAACTACAAGTAATTTATTTGAGTAACATTTTAATAATTAATTCTATTACGGTATCCCAAAGAAATTCAAACTATTCTCAATACTTAAACTATCTATCAACATAACAAATATGTTTGTAATAAAAATTTATTCAATTTAATTACGTTAATTTACTCAATTTTTCATATATTTCATAAATATGTCAAACGCTAAAACTATAATAAAAAAATTAGAGTGTACTTTTATCTTTTTATTGTTCTGAAATATAAGGAAATAATTATTTTCATTCTGAGAAGTAATAAAAGTTTCGCAAAACTATAAATATATATATATATATATATATATATATATATATATATTTTTGTTTATTACAATATAAATCGTAATACATCGAGTTCCAATTTCTTCTATTCCCGAGGGCTTCTGTTGCAAAATAAAAATTCAAGTACAAAGGGAATGGAAGTTTTTATTTTTCACAAATTTATGTATCATGAAATGTCGGGCTAAGTAGCTTCAAATGAAAATTCACTTCAATTTCATATTTCATATAATATTCTTAATTAATTATATTTTTGGCTAATTTCGTAATTCTTAAGTTAGTATACCTACTGAATTATATTTACATAGGGTTGATGTTACATTTAACGTGATTCGGTATTATGCTTTTGTAATAGATTGCAATACTAATCTGCACTCGTCCTACTTGTTATTACACGTTAGTCGGATAAAATTTCTATATATTACTCTTGAAGCTCTAACTTTTAATTAATTCAGCAATGTATATGCTTAATAAGTTTTTCACTAAAAATATATATGTATTTGATCCTTTGTCGAGCTCATGCTTGACCCTTTAGACAAATGAAGTTTGAAAGAAATTCAACGTTGACAGTACTTTTGTGTAAAGAAAATTCGTGAAATTAGTTGAGGACTTTTAGTATTATTATTATTGATGTTATTGTGGTGCGTTAAATAGCGCAAGTTAAATAATATCTGGCCAATATTATATTTATATAAATGGCCTTAAACTGAGTCTGGCATAACCAAGTTGATAAAGTGCCATGAAACAAGGAGGAAAATAATTAATCATCGATATCCCTTGCAAATGAATTCAATAAGACTTTGAAAGGAATCATTGACATTCAAGCAAAGCTCCATGCGACTTACAAATGGATAAAAAGAAAGTGCTTCGCAGCCAAACGAAACAACCAAAGTTATTTAATTAATTGGCCGTGGAGGCAGGATCACTTCAAAATCCTCACACGTAAAGTCTATCTTAGAAAGGGTGCGCTCCCTTTTCTTTTTAGGATCCCGACGATACTAAAGCAAAATATATAACAAAATAAGTTGCTTCGAGAAGTCTCACTGTATAAATATATTGTCACAAATATATTTACAATTTTATATATTTATAATTTTTTTGTTACCTATCACCTATTTGTCATATATTTATCACCTGCTGTTATTATATCATTTATTCATTTTTAATTAAGATATTTAAGTCTCTTAATTAAATAGATTAAATTTTGTTGATATGAGGTTTTTGAAATTCCTGGTCATACGTTTCTTTCACTTTTTAAGCTTTTTTATACGAAAAATTTGTATTCGATGTCAAACCACTCGACATACGTTTATTTTATAATTCAAAAACCTATTTTACAAGTGCTTCTCTGCTATATTTTAATTGTCATCTTCTAGCTCTTAGGTGATTTATAAATAAGCTATTAAAAAATAAAATTCATTGCTATGTCGCATGCAAAGTTTATTCTTATTTACAAATAACACTTTATTCGCATTTCTTGCGTTTCGAAGGGCCACTGATGTTCTATTGTTACTACGATTTTAAAAAGCACAACAAAAAGTCCTTTTCCGGAAATAAATTGCAGAGACGTTTTGCATCAAGAAGTAGTTTGACTTATGTGAAACAAAAAATAAAATAAACTGTGCTCCATTCGCTTTCATTACTTATAATGAAATAGATGAAATGGATAATTTAAAATAATAAAATTTCATACACATGCTGCGTTAATGCAGAATCCAAAGTAGCGATACCAAGTATTAATATATTAAAATACTTTTAACGCGTAATAAGCAACTTTCATTTATTTTGCAGGAATTTCAAAACAAATATTCTCCCTCATTTATACAAAGTGCGCGGACCAAGGCAGAAGGATTAATGATGTAATTTAATTTGATCTTTTCTTTTTCTTTTCGTATTGCGTATAAAAACGTATCTATAAGCACCCAAATCAGGCCTTCAAATTAATTATTATTATAGTGTTTATTTATTTGAATTATGTGAAAAATGTCATTGAAATTAACTAACATTGCAAATTAAAATCTTTTAATCTTGGACATTCGCTCTAATTTACATGGACATAGAAGTTCCGAGGCCAGTACAATGTACGTGCCATTTTGGCTTCACGCCTCATAAATTCAACAAAACTATATTATATGTGCCACTTTCCGTGCCCACGTCATTTTACACAATTCCATACCCATTCGGCCGCATTTATTTACTGACATCTACAACAATTAGGCTCGTACCGCAACTCAATAATTTCTAACGATCCTTGCCCCAAGAGGCTAAAAGGAAGCCTAACTTGGCAACATCCAAAGCATCAACTTTGCAATTAACGACTTAATTCCTGGGAAAAACCCCGGACTGTCTTTCCAAATCACAAACCCACTCAACAAAGCCCCCCCCCCCACTCATACTTCCTCAATGCACCCACCCACCCGACCTCCCCACCCCCCCGGTCCAACCCGCTAAGCCGGCCGCGCCAATTATTTAACTGATGGGTACGATACGCTCCACCCTAGCGATCAAAACTCGAAGGAGCCCTGGCACGTGGAGGCCGACACGTGGGAGCGCAACGAGAAGGCGCGCAAGGCATACCAGGCGCTCCTCACGGTGACGACGCGCACCCCGGACAACGTCGAATACCTCAACTTCTCCCAGGAGGTGAAGTCCCTCGCCCAGAGCCGCTACAACTTCACCTTCGGCAATAGCTCTGTCTCGACCTTCGTCACCGCCTTCTACGACGCCGTGCTCCTCTACGCCCTCGCCCTCAGGGAGAGTCTGCCCGAGCAGCCGGGCGAGGTTAACCTGGACGGCGGCAACCTCACGCGACGCATGTGGGGTCGCAGCTTCAGAGGTGAGTTGCCTTATCATCCCCTTTTCCCCCCTCACCTCCCTCCCGTAATTCACCCCCACACACAACAGCACAATACCACAATGAATTTCATCGCTATCTCTATCACATATATATATAATATATAATATATCTATATGATAAAAACATTACTGTTGCGAGGCATTTTTTACCGGCTCTCGGTCACATTGACTAAACGTTTTAAGATAAGCTCGAATACAGTTGACGAGTGTATTTTTGGTAGCCATTAAATGCCCGTCATTTTCATTGTAATGGTAACGAAGCAATTGCCTATATTATTATTGGGCATGGCAATTAAAAGACCACAATGGCATTGATATGAAAGCATGGGAATTGTGTTTCTCGTGTGAGTACGATCATTGATCAGGGCGGGGAGTTGAGAGCGACGGTAAGGATCGATCTGCCGAGTAAAGAAATGGAAATTAAGTAAGCGGGGAACGAATTGTGCGCAGGTATTACGGGAGACGTCAACATCGACGAGAACGGGGATCGCATAGCAGATTATTCTCTACTTGACATGAATCCTGAAACTTCCAAGTTTGAGGTGCGTATCTAATCAATTATTGCATGCAATTAATAGTTGTCGATGCAAATGATTTTCAAATTAGCATATGTTGGCGGGACGAGGCATTTAATGCTGCCAATGCCGCTCCTATGAGTCCTGAATAATGGAAAAATATTATAAACTAATTCAATGCACTTTTAGGGTACGCGGGTGCTGGTTATTCGCGGTTATATTCCTTTTTTTTCTCTCTCAATTCTTCTTTTATGATATTGATTTACGGTTTATCGGCTACATTTGGCTGAGGTTATCAATTACTGAATAATATAAATATTATTCCTAATTTTTATGCTCGAAAAACTATTATATCTGTGAAATATTTAATAGCTTGGTTTATAAGAGTTGTTTCACGTGCGATAAGTGGCAGATGTTATTTGCTTTTACTTTAGAAATCCAGTTTTCAATCGGTCAACCAAGTAAATAAAACCAAGTACATTTGACGCAAATTAAGTAATGAAATAAATGTTGGAGAGATTTTTTTCTTTTAATGGCAGTTAATATTACTTTCCCATGCTAATAAGATTAATAAAATGTAAACAGCTTATCACGATTAAACACAATTAGCATTAGAAGTATGACTTGTTAGGTAATTTTTAGCAGTAAAATATATTACTCAGATATATTGAGAAATACAAAGCATCCTGTTCGAGAGAAGCCAGCTGTCATTAAGGAAAGAAAGAAGCAAAAATTACTAATAAGTAAGCTATTAAAGTAAATTTTAAAGATGGCTGGATCACTTGTATTGTGATTCTTTTATTAGTAATTTTGAGTTAATCCTTAAAGGAATCGAGAATAATTAGAGTTTTATTTAACACATTATTTTAATTGGTTACCAATGAAAGTACAAGTGAATATAATTTATTTATTGTAGTTTTTTAAATACTTATTTATATATAGAAGCCGTGAGAATTTTAATTTCTACATCATTATTTATTTCTTAAACGTGATTCAGAATTTACAGCCTAACTGTTTTATTATACAATTGTTCCTTGTTGATGTAATATATTATATGTAATATCAATATATAATATGTAATATCAATATATTCATATAATATTGTTCAATAAAGTAAATTCGCGAATAGAGCATAGCTATATTATATTGTATTATATAATATTATATGTCATACGTGGTTATATTCACCATATTGAATTATACGTCTAGTACAAGTATTTATTATAATTCTAAAAAATATTATATTAATTATTTATACGTATTATGGATTTAATTAGCTTAATGTTTAATTAACTTAATGTTCTTTGAACAATCGTTAATTTCAAAAATGTTATATGACTTAGAAAAATTCTTCCGAACATATATTCTTCCGAAAATTAGAGTTGTTATTAATATTGCAATAAAATTAAGCTGCTCCAATGCTCCTGGACATTTAATAATATGTTCTCTCTCAATTACCGAGTACTTGTAAGTAGCGTACATCGAACTAAAGTCGGGCTTATGTGTTTAATGTATGACACATTTATCAAGATGAGGTGAACATTCTTATCGTAAAAGAAAGTTATTGTCTCAATATTTTAATTCTATCTGTCATTTAAAAGAGTTCCTTAAGATAAGAGTTGATTAAGATAATAAGTAGGATAATGTTTATAATTTATAAAGCAATTTTCAAAGACATTTTCAAAGTTTCAACGGACTAATGTAACATAAACGTGTAAGCTGGCGCATAAACGGAAAAGTGCAATTGCATAATAAGTACTACGACAAATATATTAAATAAATGAAGCGTGGGCGATAGGAGAATTTAAATATTACTAAATTTTTAAATCATTATCCGTAATAACGAATGTCCGACCTTATTTGGCAGCGCCGTGAAAGAGATTTTGATTTGACTTTGATATCGCTGTTTGACTCGTTGAATTAACAAAAGCAAAGTTATTTAATAATTCACGTGACAATTGGCATTAATGACAAGGAGGCGTTTAAAGACGACATTGGTCGCCCACCAAGTAATGATAAAACCTTCATCTCAACCGACTAATCGATTAACTCTATTGATTTTGCGGCTATTTTTGCAAATGCACCCGGCCATACCCTGTCCGGCATTGATTTTTCGCATTGATCTCCCTCGTTTTCTAATACCTTAACAATCTCGAATCGCCTCTCGTTACAGATAGTAGCCAACTACTACGGGGCTAATAAAACTCTCGAATACATACCAGGAAAGAGGATACACTGGTCGGGCGGTCGACTCGAGCCGCCGCCAGATACGCCGAAGTGTGGATTTGATGGATTGCTTTGCCCGGACAACTGTGAGTCATACATTTCATTTTATGAGCGAGCGAAGGCAAATGTTGACGAAACGGAACTCGCCGAGCTGATTTACTACGATGCATCTACTTTCCCGAGTTTTCATACGCTTTAGTGCATTATTTTGAGGGGCATCCGTGGGGTCGAGGGGATGGGGGGGGTTTGCCGGGGAATTCACGCGTGTAATGAAAGTCGAAAAAGCCGACTGCCCTCACCGCCCTCATTATTCCATGTATTTGGAGTTTCAACGGGCCTGGCTTATCGTTACATTTGCATTCCTAATACAATGTCACACAACGCAATTTGTTTCACTGAAACCAATAACGGAGCCAATTTTAATTACAGCATACCTTTAAATTTTTTGCATACTTATCAATTGATTCATTTTATTGTGCTGACGTAATTTCGCTAATTCTTTCCCTACTTACTCTTACTGCCCTTATTACTCCAATCCCGATGAACTAATCGAGAAATTGACGTCTTTCTCTTTTTTTTTTCTTCTTCTTAGATGCATAGTGACGGAAGCCTTACTACGATAAGTCTAATCATTGTCGATAAATTTGATTTTTGTTTCAGCGTTACCCGGTTATGCCATACTTTCAATCGTACTTAGTTCAATTGTTGTTTTTTTGGTAGTCGGTTCAGTCTTTACATATAGGTAAGCAAAGGGCTCGTTATATACTCTTACTCTAGTAATTATGGTTTATGAAATTATTAAGTAATCTCTCATCAATGATATAAGTGATAATATTAAGAATTCGATGCATTATGAATGTTAATATTTTCATTAAATAAGGTTTCACTTGCGTCCAGAGATATTTGCCAACGAATCGCAGCTAAATATATATTTTTACAATTAATCGAGGGAATAATAATAGATTATGTTAGTGCCTTGCGAATTTTTCGATACCATAATGGAGATTTTCTAGAAAATTTTCTTTCATTTACAAGTTTACATGTACATATATGTATATATATATATATATTGGCCAGGCATAAACATAATTAATTATTAAACTGTATGTCTAGCTACAAATTCTTGACAAATATCTGTGCGCATAATCGAAAACTTATTCCATACAAATATTAAAATCCTGACATTTCATAAATGTTGTGCTTAATAATTATGATAAATTCACATTATTATTCATTAAGTGAATCTCTGAGAAATTTGACAAAATATATTTGTAAAATAAATTCGATATACCAATTATGAGGAAATAATTTTACGTATATTAATTATATATGCTATTATAATTACAATTTAATTATATCGTACTTTTAAAAATGCATATATAGAGCCAAACCTATATTATTCATTCTACGATGCTTCCATATCAATTAATATTACTTATATTGAATCTATAAGTTTAACTTGTATGCCAAGTAAGTGTTTATTATAGATAAAACTGCACTTGAAAACGAATTATGTTTTGTTATCAAGTTATTATAATTCGAAAATAAAATAAAAAATGTGATTTGTCTTGGTCTTTTGATGCATTATTTGATTGTGTCTGATGTACTGCTGTGTACTTTATGTCAATAGATCCAATATCATTGCATCGCTGTAAAAATATTATTTGTGTCAATGAAATTGGTGCACGTAATTGCAATAATTGCAACAAAAATACGAATTAAATAATTAGCAATGTGATAGTGAGGTGGGCGAAGAACAACGTTTGAGACTTTGTTTGCCTCATTATGTGCTGCGATTGGCCGAGATTTGAAGAAAAATGTGTCGAGACATTGTTGTTTATGGGCTGGAAATGAGAGAAAATATTGCATCTGTGCGAATGTATGAAAAGTCTTGAATTTTGCGACAACATCGATGAGTCGGTAATCGAATGAGAAGTCAACTAATATGGAACAGAAAATTTACTGCTATAGTAAGTGATTTATAGTAATGCAACGAGATGAGATTTTTTTTTGGCTTGGAAATATCTCGAGTTGTAGGAATGTCGGTCGGAATCTTATCGTTCGTCATCGTCTTTTCTCAATTCAACTTACACATAACAGCTCGAGGTGCTGTAAGAAAAATTTCACGTTTTATTTCACTATTATATGGTATTATAAATTCCTTTCAAACGAATGAAAATTGAATCCGAGCCGGTGGTACATTTCTCTACTCCTTTACCTCCTATTAACTAGTTTATTTTTAAAATTTCATACTTGCGGAGCATGTAGCCGTAATTCAAACATTGTGTGCGTAAATCGATAAGGAAGGAGTAAATTTAAAGTAAGGATTATTAAAACTACGTTCGAAATTATTTTGATGCTCGTGATACGAAGAACGGCCAAACAATGTGGCATTATTTTTATAATAATTAAGCATATGATCGTTTGATATGAAATTAAAATATTACTCGGATAATATGAAGCTAATATTCGTCCACAGAGAGTTCGACGTCGAGATATTGATATGATTTTCTAATCATGGCGATACGGCAATGGACAATCTTATTAATTAGATTTATTTGCCTTCAGTTCGCCTATGGCTGGAAAAATATTTCTAACAAATTAACGCCTCGCTAAGCTTGCAATTGAAATTCAATACAATTCTTAGAGTTTGAGAAAAATTCTATCACTTATGATCAACCATCGACAAATTCCAAATCCTTCCTTTTAATTCCTCAATGTTATCGACCGAGCGTCCCAATCATTTCATTTTTCCAAGTATAACCTCGCGAAATTCCCCCGAAAGCCTCTTTCAGAAATTAAACTATTCATTAAAAAGCCTCGTAAAAGACAATTCAATTATTCACAGCAGCGTAATAAAATTAACAATTCGACCTAATTTGCTCCAACCCACGCCCTTACGCATTACAGCATTTGAATGCGGCTTTGCTCCCCCCAGTAATGTTATCGTTTTCCTGATTTCCAGGAGCGAAACCAGCAAAGATTCACACGCACATGTCTTTATTCCGATTTGCGTATGTTCCCTCGCGTGCCACTCGATAACCGCAGTGCCAGTGGCGCTTTTAGAATTGTATTTGCATTTTGACTGGATGGGATATGGGCAACGAGGTGCGAGCAAAGACTTATTCGAGTGCACGTACGTATTATGTTGTGAGGGAAGGGAATGAGAAAACAGCTGAGAGAGAGAGAGAGAGGTGGCTGAGACACGGACAAATAGAGTGGACTTGATAATTATTAATGACATTTCGTGGCTGCAATTTTATTTGTATTATTGAAGACTCCGAGCGGAGTCTTGCTAAGGAGCCATTATCGCGTGTATTTGAGATTGGCAGACGCTTGTTGTTTCGCAAGGATTTCACGTGATGTTACATGATTTCCAACCTCGGCCATTCAGCCCAAGTACTTTAGACTTAAGCGCGAGCTCCAAGTTTATGTTAGCGCGACACTACGAAGCGAAGATATTCAACTGCGTGAGTTCCTTGTGATTTTCAAAATGCATTAAGTGAGAAAAGGGCCTCCCGATTTAAATGTCCAATTACCAGTGAAACAGTGCCGCAAATACGATTAATGTCTACGCACATGTAAATGTAGATGATATGAAAGGTAATATTGATGAATGTAATTCGTTGCTGGAAAGTTTCAGATCAGATAATCAAATCTTTAAGCCTGGCTTTTAATTTAAATGCAATTGCAATGCAACGATTATTATTTTATTCTGCAAAATAATTAACAAATTGAGCTCATTTCATTATGAAATATAAATGCTCACATTTAATATATTAAAATACGGCAAAGTATATATAAGTAAGCGACATTATGCCTTAAAAGTCCTGGACTCTTGGAAAGGATAATAAGTCTCGATGGGTATGGAACAAGTGGAGCTTATTTTGTATGTTCAACGATAATATATGAAAGCTCGATATTATTAAAAACTGAGAATTACGATCCTATAAAAGACGCGAACCGAACATTAACGCTATCTTCCTCTTTCGTGGCGGCTTATGATATATATCTCGGCTTACTATTTGTCCTCTCCTCCTCCCGTTATCAGCCAATCACATTTGCAATGCGATCGCGAGTAAAAATGGGTCCCTCGGAGCTCTCCTCAGGGGCCCAAGATTTATGAAAAAAGTTCACCAATTGCGATAAGGCGCCTCCGTAATGTCACCAAAGTAATGAGACATTGTGTGTTTGTTGGATTGCGCTTCGCTCCTCGCACACGATAAATTTGGAATGTGCAGCTCGCCTTGTGCGATGTGGAGCTGCGATTATTCAAGAGCCAAGCTGTCTCTGTCCTTATGTGGAAAAGAGAGCGAAGTAATTTATCTTTGCAGGAGTATTTAATTGATTGGGCACACAATAAGAATTCACCGCGCTCGCCTCGCGATACATTTATCGTAATATTAATGTGCGGCGAAGGACGCAAAATATGTACAATCGGCTGGGATTACAGTGTTGCAATGTAAGATTTGTAATGTGACAATGAATACAATGAAAATGTATATTTCTAGTCAATTTATCTTATAATAATGGATACTAATGCGTAGGGAGAATAAAAAAAAAGGTCTCGAATAATTAGATCCTAAGAATGGAAAAACGAGTCTCTCTCTCTCTCTCTCTCCTTTTTTCCATATGCATGTCAATTAAATACTCGATGCCAGCTGAAACATTGATGGAGTTACAAACGGATGTGCCAGGCACTCGCAAAAGCACAAAAGAAGCTCATAAGGAAAATGATGATTGTTGGTGGCACCCTTTAACCGACTTCGATATCGCGTAAAATGATCCTTAAGCTAAATAAATAAAGGATCAATAAAGGCGCTAGAGGGCGATTAGTATAAATTTGATAAAGTAAGCATGAATTATTGAAGTGGAATGTAATATCGAGATGGCCGATTGATTTCGTCAGATACCTTTCTCATCGACCAATGTCCCACTCCCCCGTAATTTACGATCGGCTGATCGCCCCGAGATATTTTAGCGAGGGGGGGGGGGCGGCTGCTTCGCCGTGGAGGCTAACAGCATGACGTAAAACGACAACAAACGATGTGATTTTGTATTGGCGAGGAGGAATCTTAGATAAAGGAGGAGCATAAGAGCGAGAAGTTGGCAATCCTCGAGCGCGTATTTCTCTCGTCCTGGCGTCTTCTTTCCTCTTGGTGGTCGTGTCGTAGCTTTTCCTCGGCCCTTCGTGATCTTCTTTCGGAGGTCGAATTTGTCTCTGCCAGGGGCCACTTCTAATTGCATTCTTCGATAATACATTTACGTCTTTGGGTGTTGGTCCTTACGGATCCTTGCATGATAATATCCGAGTCGATATGCGTTAAATCGCATTGAGATTTACTTTACCGCGACGAACTTCTCCATTGAGTTGGCAATTCCATTTTTAATAAATGCAATTTCAGTACAGGTGGATAATGTATATTGGCAATATATCTTGATATCGTTAAGGTTATATGAAGAGGTGAAATCGTGGTTGGATTAAAAGAAAGATAATAACCTGCGTATCCTTTTTGCCAATTGTACATATTTTGATTGAACGGATTTCAAAAACCTTATAATTGCTTTAAATTATGTTGGATATTTATCGACATTGTTTTAACCCCACCCCCCATCTCTCTCTCCCTCTCACTCACTCTCTTTCGATGCGTATGTAATGCATATGGTCAATTGTTTAAGAAGGTGACTTTTGTAAGGAAGAATAGGCGACAAAATACAGAAAAAATGATAAATTAAAAGTAAAATTAATATTTATACGTTTCCGTGCTCTCGATATATCACGTTTTACCCATTTCCCTTCTTTCTTGTTCTTATTTCTTATTTGATCTTAAAAAGGTTTTCACTTGCACACACGGATTTGCCTTTACAAATCATTAAAAACAAGAGATCTCTTTTTAAGATATGGATCAGTTCTCCAATTTGTTCACGTATAGTTAAAGGTGCTTATATCTCATGTAAATCATCGGCTTTGTAAATTCAACTGACAAAATTAGTTTTCTATCAGGTTTTTTCCAATATACTATTACATTTCGCCCAATGCAGTTCCATGAATATAAATTTCGCTTTGACAGAAATGTAGAAAGAACTACGAAGATAATGGCTGACAAATCTTAGTTTACTATAATTACAAATTAGTATAGAGTTGCATTCGCTAGTTAATTTTTTTTTTCTTTGAAATTTGAATTAAAATGAAAAATGTTAAAAACGTCAAAAAATTTGATTAAAAACTTATGCATAGAATGGCTAATTTATACATGAATTATCTCTGTATCAATTGTTCCACTTGAAGGTTCAATTGTTTTTATGTTCCATTCAACGTATAGTGAAGTGTCTCATTATATTTCAATACATGATGTAATGACTATTTTACATTCGGAGATTTAAGACCTAAAACTTAATAATACGAAGTATGATATTGTTAGTTTATTTTATTGTTTCTTTTGAAATAATATACACTTCAATTGAATTAAAAACTGTTAATATTAATGCACAGATTTAGAACTTCAATTTGCCAATTGCACGAAAACTTTGCAACCAAACAGATATTAATATGATTATTCTAATTGTGCGTATTATTTTATTAGCATTGCTATTTGTGGAGTAAGCATTACTTGTAATAATTAAAATTACGTTCCTTTTCTATTAATCTTATTAAGAGCTTGACAGGTGGGTCGGTTATAAGCGCCAACGTGCTTGAAATGAATTTTCTAAGCATGTTTAATGCGATAAATGTCATTCGTATTTGTGAGTGAGTGCAGAAATGTTTCGTAATATGAAAGTCGCTATAATCTCACTAGTTATTGTCAAAGTCCAACAATATTACAGTATCAGTGTCAGTAATATTATAGTATCACTTGTAGACGGCAGCATATAGTTTTCATTTTTCTATATACCGAGTTCCGACGTACAAAAGGACTCTGAAAATCTTTTAAATTTCTACATTTTTAATGTAGAATAGAGTACGTTGAAAAGATTGCTCAGATAAATTGTAAGTTTCTTATTTAGGCCCCTCACTTATAAAAAAGTACATCAACTTTTTCTAATAATATTGCGATTATTTTCTTATTTATAGAGACAAACGCTTGAAATTTATTCTACTTAAATAAGCAATTGTTTTATTATAAATGAGACTTTTAGTTAAGAGTATACTCACTTAACCCTACAATATTTCGCGATTGAGATCTTCATTGAGGCAAACAAGTATAAATAAAATGTTTCAAGGCACTTGGTACACCGACTCATCTCATTATCTTCCCAAATGTTCGAATCACCGCTCCATTACAAGCGTCGACGTTACATCGAACGTTTATTAAACCGACTTCTTATGTCTTTGGGTATTATCGTAAAGTTGAAATTTTAAATAATGCAAAGCTTCAGTTGGATTAGTTTTAATTTCTTATTCCATGATCTTTGGTATTCTGTCAGGTACAAGTATATGTGCGTACATTCACTAACTTTTAAATTTCACCTGGCATACTAATTATCAAACGAAAGTTAAATTTCAAATTAAACTTTTGTATAATAGAGGCAAAGATTAGTTGAATTCGTGTATTTGAATAATAAGGTGATTTAAGAAAGAAGATTTTGATTCTTTTCATTATTACCTGAAATTCAAGAGCCTAAAATATCACTTCCATGTTCGTTGTATTTTTGAAAAATAATTTCATTTAAAGAAAAACGTTATTTTTAGTTAAAACTACGTGATAGTCTGTTAAAAGAAAATAGTAAATATTAAGCTAAGAACAGTTTTAAAATAACGTGAAGAGTTATTTTCACAGCTAATATATGGCAATGAATTACATGAGGTATTAATGTAAGAGTGACAGTTAATCGTATTTAACGAGTAAATAAATTCACTGAATTCTGCACGAGCACTTGTAAATGCTATATTTCAATTCATTTGTGTGTTCTTAAACATTCATCCACATATTAAATATATATTTCCACTTTCAAAGCTGATTTATGAATTTCTCAATGCCTACGTAAATCATAAATGTATAGTTATTCCACTCAGTCTATTAATTTCATTACATTGAATAGCCATTAATATTTTAATACAGCGCATTTAAATAAATAATTTTCAATGGAATTAATGTGAGAATAATCTTTTGAATAGAACGATTTTTCGCCTCATTTTATTATTTCAAACAATTATTATATTAATCCAAGGAAATCATGAGACTACGTTGTTCTCAATAAATCCAATAAGTTCTCCAATATTATTAATTGTTCGCTGTCGAATGTTTCATGCTCAGAGTAAAATCATTTATAATATTGAATATAATTGATTGTGCCATCATATACAAGATCGAGGGGGATTGAAATTTCTCAATAGAAATTCATTCCTAAAGTTAATATAAATAACCGGGCACCTCTAACTCCAATTACACGCGATATTTTCTTTCAACGTCACTTCCACCTCAAATGTGCGCCACCACCCCCGACAAATCTTACCCGACAATTCCTGCAGACATTTTGCATTCGTACACACCATTGCTACGACTCCAATAGTCATTCGGACATCATCGGTGCATATCCTTATCATGACTTATCATGACCAACGGCCACATTGTACTCCATGGATCCTGGAGAAGTGAACTGGAGTTGATTCGACAAAGTGGAAGCGAATATGACGGACTCGAGTGGAGACCTGTTAGATGGCCAAGGCTGTACATTAGAAACCTTGTTAGATGTTAGATGTTGGCTGTATGTTCGAGACCTTGATTATCCGATGTATACCCGAGGCCAGAAATTAAACATCCGAGTTCGTTGGAAGGGAATAAAGGGCGTGGCGAGGGGGGAGAAGTAGATATATTGGGAGGGAAACGGTATACCTCAACTTTCTTCCAAAATTCATGATCAGGATGATGATTGCTAAAGTTTTGCCATTACAAATATTTTAACACTACTTTCATAAGCTGCAAGGCCAAGGGATACAACAGCCGACAGTATTATATCTCAAAAAGTTAAAACGCCAGTTGAAGTTTGAGCTCACCGCTCACGATAAAGCAAATAAAACCATTTTATTGAAAAAATTTATAATCTCATCCAGTAGATTATTTAAAAGGTTTTAGTGCGGCAAATTAACTAATTTTATTTTATTTTGGCGCACTCCAATAAATCTTAAATACCTACGTTTGAATATTGGAGTTAACAATAAGTTGGTTCATATTCCGTCTCATTCTATATCATTTGTCTTACAATTAAGCTGTCTTGAGTATAAGTTAAAATAATAATTAATAATCGATAGATCTTGAAAGTTGGTTTCGACTCTGAGTTTAAAGTATTATTAATACGAAAATATCTTGTAAAAAGAATTTTTTATTTATGCACTTTAAATTAGATCTTGTACTAAATGTTTATGTCGAATATAAATATTTAAACAAATGTAACAGGGCAGTTTTCCGTTTTTTCATGTGCAAATCTGTGACAACAGAACTATTATCTTGAATGTAAGAAGCATTAATTAAAAGATTAGGCCTAAAATAATATATTTTGCTTATTAGGCTTTACTGATTGAGAAAATAGAAGCACTTTGAATAAATTTCAACGAGGAATACCCTAAATGGTATGCCTCTCTCATTATGTCTAACAATTTTTATTATTTTTATTAGTATTGTACTTTGTCGCATATATAGGGCATAAACAATACATACGCATCTATGTCGAGAGCGCATATGGTATTGTGATTGTCACACAATGTACTCCACAATAATTCATTATATTAATCAATAATTCGAATGATTATTACAATTAAATTATTACATTGATATTACTAATGCTAATGAAATATTTATTAAAAGCATATAAGCTATTATATATAGTAAATTAATATTTCTTAAGTTTCTTTATTATACCCATTAAAATTTTTAAACATTAAGATTGAATATCAAAATAAGGTACATTTTACAATTGAACATAAATTTTTTAACGTTTATATATATTATGTAATTTGTTAGGCAGACAGATGTTAATAAAAAAGAAAAAGAATAAATCCAATATTGCATTACCAATTAATGTTTTTATCATATTTACACCTTTTATTTTTTGTATTTTGATAATGAAGATTAAATTTCTGATTGAAAGCTCATAATTTTCATTCTTTATTACACAAAATGATGAAATTGTGGTTTAGGTTGAAATTGCATATGTTTTTCAAATGCACAATACATTGATTAATTTTTTATTGAATTTTATAATATCTGAAGAGAAATTATTTTCATTAATTAATATTATTCATTGGCAGGATCACGTTTGCGTTAAAGCGAATTAATATATGAATGATATATAAGGTTTGCGTACTAGAATACATAGCTTAATAAAATGCCACGTTTTTATATTTTTGCAATTGTAACTACGAAAGCCATAAATTTTCATTAATTCATTTCATATTTTTCTTGATCCTTAGAACAACACGACAATAACGTAAATATTTATTTATTTTATTTTCTGCTTGCTTTTGCCTTCTCTTAGTTTCATTTTCAAATAAAAATTTTATGCCTTGAAATGACTTTGACATCAAAGAGGCAAATATTTATTTACAGCTAATAATTGTCTAATATCTTATACGAGTTACGAATATATTTTTTTACTAAAATTCTTTTACTAAAAATTACCCATAAAAAGTTTATTAATGATTATTCCATGATTAAAATCAACCAATTTTACTAAATATTTTGCATCGTATAAAAATATTATATAAATTGTAATTTAATTTTTTTTTCCCATTTGTTATTTGGAAGGAAAGTACTTACTTTTCAAAAATGCTCATCATAATTCATTAAAATTAAGAAGCAATGTAGAATTAATTAAACACGGACCAATTCAAATGTAAAATATATAATATACTCATCTAAATCTAATTATTAACATTACAATGATTTCACAATTATTCATTCATTGTTGTTTGCAGAGGTGCACACAAAATGAGTATTTTAATAGTAAAAATTAAAAATACGCCTTTGACTATCCTGATGATAATAATGCACAATCCTAATGATTTGCTCGATCATTTTTCATCACTAGATCAAACTGTTTTTCACATCGCTTATGATGATGAGCAGCAGTGGTGAGGAGCTTTGAGGAAAAATAGTTTAAGAATACAATAATTTGACCAGCCAGTTAAACTGTAGATATTTAACAATTGCGTCATATCTGCTAATGTCCTTTGAGAAATTCCAGCTTTTCCATTTATGTCCTTGGGAGTGTGCATGAAAATGTTATTATTTTCAAAAATTCTAGTCAGTAATAGAATGCCTCGGTGAAAGCCAGTCGTAAATACTCTAAATATTTTCTTTTTTACGTGTTTCTAAAGCAGTAACTTTAAGCATACAAAAAAGAATTTATAAAAATTTTATGGGCGACAATTCTTGCAAAATAATATATTTCCTCCATAAAAAATTTAACTTTTATCCATCGTCTTCGATTTGAGTTATTGAATTATTTAGATTATTATTAAGTTGTTAGAATTATTAAATGGACATTTTTAAATTTCAAACAATGCTTATTAAGAAAATTTCAGTAATCGAATAAGTAAGAATATATTGAGGAAATGAAACATATTGAATCATCCATCGCGCACACGCACGCATATACACACGCACACACACGCACACACACACACAGAGATATATCTCATGAAATTCACATTATTATTAGAAAAGTATTTAATGCTTATAATTAATTGCATATGCTGGATGTACATCTGGATAGTTGCGTAAATAATAATTTAAGAACAATCGGAATTCCGGAGAAATATTATTGAAATCGTAATAAGAAAAAAATATTTTGTATAATATATTGAATATTAATTTTATAATTTTATCTTTTATACATTCCAATGTTAATCAATAAATAAAAGCTACAATATAGACTTTGTTTTTAAAACAATTTTACACGTATTTTTTTATAATTAATGCATTACTTGAAAAGACCTAGTATATGGGAGTATTTTATCTATGCTCGAAAACTAAATAAATTTCAAAAATAAATCAATAAATCTGTTAAAGGATATTGTCACTGGCATGAGTTAAAGATAATTTTTCTGAAATACTTACTCCACTTTATTTCAAATGCAGAACTGAAGAGTAAATAAATTGTCGTCTTTCTCTAAATCTCTAAATGATTATTATGCTTCAGAGAGCATCGATTATTAAAAAACAAAAAAAAAACAAAAAAAAAACAAAAAATTAGATATGTCAAAACAACTTTTAATAAATGTAATAAAGCAGTGGAGTGAAATAAACTGTTTAAGAATTTTTTATGTTTACAAGGGGTCTGTGCTCATTCTGTGTTTACATTCATTTGAAATACAAGCACAAGTACAAAGTATAAGCTTATGCTTATGCGCATAAGTGTGCATGTGTGAATTGCAGTAAACTAAAGTTCATTTCATTCAATTACTTGGCACAGAAAATATCCAGTATATTTCGAATTGAGAAGTAGTTTGCTTTTCTAAAACTTAATTAATCATCGTGGCAATAATTACGTTTGAAATGTTACGGCATACGTGCTGGTTTATTATCGTTAATAGCTATTATTAAATTGAAGGCAATTTTTTTCTCTCTTTTCTTTCAAACGAATGACTTTATTGGGACTGGCACTCTAGGTTTCACAAAATTCTCTCCCGTTTAAAACACAAAGCCAACAACTATTTAGAGTATGCTAAACGTGTTGCTAAATATTCAAAAGCTCCCCGATGCATTACAAAGTAACACGTGCACATTTATTGCTAATCTAAAACTTATTCTATTCCCCGCATTTTTTTAATCAACAATTTCTTACTTTATGAGCACCAATTAGCCACTAATAATAATACAAATATGCAACTATCACGGAAATATTTGCAATGAAAAAAGGCAGCCCCGTCATGAGTCTATTAATATAATTTACGTTGCAGGCACTTCAAACTTGAGGCAGAAATTGCGTCAATGACGTGGAAAGTACATTGGGAAGATGTCATTGTCATGCCGAGCTCAAAGTTCAAAGCAGGTTCAATGTATTCATTAGCACCGATCAAACAACGTGGCAGCCAACTGGTAATAATTCTGAACTTCGAAGTCGAAGAAAATTATCGCCGTCATTATTATTGAGAGGACGGGGATTAAGAACTAGGCGTAGGGAATTGTAAATTTGAGATTTAAGCCTTTTTGCAATTACGTGGTTGAATTGATATGCTCGGTGCAAGAAAATGCAAAGTGCAAGAATCCAAGTGATTATCCAAATAATCTTATTCAGTGGCCGACGATCGTTAAGAAATACGAGGCTTAAACATAATTTCTGCTACATAGTTTTTACCGAAGAATCGGACACTTTTTATTTATTCTAACAGCCGGATTTAACATTGAAAAGAAAATAAGTATTTTCCAAGGAGAGTAATTTATGGCTTCGGAGAATCTATAGTGCGGATTTATTACACGAAATTTTATGTCTCATTCTATATAAATAATATCCCTGTATATATATATAGAGAGAGAGAGAGATGGAGGAGTATCCCCATTATTAAATTAGAGTTGAACTTTATTTTATTTTATTCTACCTTTGTTAATGCTTGTTAATGCCGTATTGTCCCATCTATATTATCGGTAATATACATGACACAAAGGACCCAAGAGAGAGAGAAATTCTTATAGAAAATAATGATAAAATTAATTATATAAAAATAATAATAATAATCATATATTAAGCACAAAATGTGAAAATAATTTAATTTAGTGTCATAAGCATTCCGAAGCACATTTTTACATTTTGTTGTTTTATTGTTCTTTCGTCTCTATCTACGATATTTAACAATCTTCACAATCCCATCCCGATGACTCATTAAAAAATATATTGGAACGCTCGTTTGAACTACTTGATAACTTTTCTTTAATAAGCTTTAACTTGACATCGTTTAATAGTAAGCCCAATGTTTTAAATTCGGACTTGTAATTTTATCATTTCCCTTAAACAAACCTTCGTATTCTCTGATAATTTACTTTAGGCTCTGTGCTTCTGTCCGCATAAAGAATGTTTGGCCGGATACTGACGCATCAATATAAGTTTCAACGGAAGAAAATAGTAAAAGTGCGCCTCGTAAAGCAGACTTAATATATCTTTCCTTGCTACGCGATACACGAGTGCAATAGTTATCGGAATTAAAGAAGTAGCTTTCTCATTCTTTGAAGCTCTTCTCCTTTCCTCTCTCTCTCTCTCATCACTTCTGCCTCGCAAAGATATTTTGCCCTCCTTTTCCATTTCATCCAGACGAATGGAGCCTCGCCTCTCCATTAAGCGTCTCTATGCCCTCAACTCTCTCTCTCTCTCCTAATAATATCGTTGCATTTATATGTTTCGCCCTTTGTTTCAGAGCATCTATTCCGAGGACAACATGAGTCTCCACGGCGGAGTGGACAGGCGGTCCTTCGTCCCTACAGGAATTTATAAGGCAAATTGATTTATTTGGTTTTTACGTTGCGGCCCAGCTTTTTTAATTTAGGGGCAATTTAAGAGAAAATGGCAGCGGCTTTACTTATCGAGTCCTCACAAAGGCGCAAATTAATTGTATTGTATTCTCATACATTGGGCCTCGTGTGTTGAGTAGTCGTATTCTAGTTATCTTTGTCTAATAAAGAGAAGAAGAGGAAGAAAACGAAACGGAAAAGCCAAGACTGATTAAAGAATTATTTGATAATATCTTTTATGGAATTGCTATTGTTCGTCGCTGATAATTAGTTCTGTGACATCATAATGAAAATTTCATTTTGCTATATCGAAATATAAACAATAAAATGACAAAGGAAATATTTTTAAAAAATAACGAAAAAACATAAAATTCTGCATTCTGTTTCAAAACATTATAGACCGACTTGTTAGTTTTCTTACTTAAAAAGTAATGTATTTAAAGATTTTTTTTTTTTTTTATATTGGTGAAAAGAAAAATCGGGGGCACATTAAAATGTTTATACGTTATTTATTTATTGTTGCTTTTTCTCTTGTCGAAAACGATAAATACGCATTATGGTTCCTTTTTTTCAAACATTTAAAAGCATAGTAAAACATTTTACCATAACTCAATGGTATTTTATACGAGATGAAAATATCTGGAAATCATTCGATTACTCTCATCGACTTATTAAATATAGCTTTCACGTTTCACGGTTACTGAGCAATGAGGATTGCTTTAACTTTGATTAAATTATAACTTTACATCTTTTGTGGTTTTACGCCACTTGGCTTTAAAAATCAGTTAAACGATTCGATTTCCATTATAGAATTATTTAATGTTAATTTTTTATGTTAAATGTGCCGTAACTGAAGCCACAAATTGACTCGATGTATTTGCAGATTTGTCGACGTACTTAATAGGGCAGTTTATATTTTAATTGTTGCAGAATTCAAAAATTGCCATCAGGCCGATTCCGAGGAACAAAGTCGACATTTCACGTCCGCTATTATTAGAATTGAAAAGGGTAAGAATAATTTTGTTTATTCCTGTGTATTTATGAATCGACACTCTTGACTTTTGTTACTTGTTTTTTTTTTTTCACTGTAATTAATCTATTCCTCCCCTCCTCTACATTAGCAGGGTAATAATGCTCTTTTTATCAGCAATTTAAAGAGAAGCAATTTTCTTAAAGTTTACTGTTTCGATATTAAAAGAGAATAATACACTTTAAGCTCAATTGCAATGTTAAGATATTGAAATTATCGCGTGATTTAAAGTCCGTCCTATAAAGAATATTCATTAGGTAAAATTTTTTAAGCCAAACAATTTGAAGTGCCTTCGACTGTACGTGGCATTATGGTCGGGAATTCAATTTTCAATTTTAGAATGAAACTATGAACTAGTTTGGCCATATCCCTATTTGATATAAGTACGAACTTCCTACCGACCGATTTGAACTTCTTAAGTCTTCTATATCCCACGCACATAATATTTTATAATACTATAGGATCTTTATTGCAGGCTCCAAGGATTTTACATATAAAGTAGTTTATTGTAGGATAAATGATAAAGAAATCTTGATAATATTACACGGACAACATTCGCCTCAAAATACAAAATTAGCATTAAGTATCTTTAACATCGATGTCGATTAATCAATTATTCGTGCAAGTTTTGCGAGGCATAATCATGCATCGTCACTTGTTTGATAAACAGTAGAAAGCAAAATAATACATATTCCAAGGGAGTAATAATTACCAAAGCCTTACGCTCCTCCTCCCAATTTGTCCCAACTAACAATCACTCGGCAGCCTGACTCCCCCCCCCCCCATAAAAATCCAGCCAATATAATTACTCAGGTTTGAAAGATTTGCATGCCCAGCGACGACTCATTTCGCTTTTGTGGTGGTGTGGTGACTGTCGCAGATGAAGGATCTCCAACACGATCATTTAGTGAGATTTTACGGGGCCTGCGTCGAGCCGCCGCACTGCTGCCTACTCACCGAGTATTGTCCGAGAGGTTCACTCCAGGTTTGCTCTCCTACTACTTTTCTCATTCTTTAGCCCGTCTTCCTTGATCAATAAGCAGTAGCAATAAGCTCTGCAAACGATCAAACGCGTATGCTAATTAGGCCTTTGCGCCCCTTCCTCCCACACTCCTCCCCACCGACGCCCTCCCCCTTACCTCCCCGTTCTTATTAAAAACGCGTATCAAATTTACCATTCTGCGTTTTGAATTTCAAATTAATTATATAGGACCTCTATTTGGTGAGCATATGAAAAATTAGCTTGTATATGCGCTGCCTCGAGTTACAAGTGAATATGTAAGCGACTCGAAAGCAAATTTTTATAGAGTCTGATGCTACAGCTATGACTAAATGACATAATAAATTAGGCTTCCTTTCCTATCACTTAAGATATTGTAAATAATGCTCCAAGTGAATACTGATACAGCTTGCCTGCCAATTTTTCCTTCCTATTTTAAGTGCACATTAATATACTTACAGCCTTAATGATACATTCTACATGATCATTACGATGAATTATTTGGTCATTGTTTTTAAAAAGAGTTGCACCACAAACTCAACATTTTTCTTAACTATTAGGAGGAATTCAATCGCGACTATTCACATTTTATTCCAGTGCAATCAATGGCTTCAATTTTTTCTCGACAAATATCGAACTAGAAAGGGAATTTATTATTAAAAAAAAAGATAATAATAATAATTGCATCAGTGCTGTGCTATTTACTTGAATGATTCTTTAATATAACGTTCAATACAGTTAGCAGGTAATAATAGACGTACAATTAATTAATAGTAATATCTTAAAGTATATAGATAATGCCGTGATATTATATTAGCAGGGTCAAAAACATTGATAATTAAAATTTTAATTAATCGTACATTCGAATGCTTTCCATTAATGCTTGAAGAGCTCCATACACATCAATATCAAAGAGTAGAATTGCTTCAATTAATATTAACGTATAGCATTTATAAATAATAATGTAAAAAGGGCTTTATATTAATAAAAATAAATCAGTCAGCAGATGTAGCGTAAATAATTCATCGTGTAATGTTAGCTCCGAATAAGAAATCAAGTTAATTTTGTCGAGGAAAAATGGGAAGTGCGATGAAGGGATTTCTTTGCAACTTAACATATCAATGTCAAATTAAAGTGATCCGTTATAAGCCAAAAGAACTACAGTATAGAAAAAATTGCTATTAACGAAAATAGAGAAAACGAGGAGAAAGTTGGGAAAGAGAGCGAGGACGTTAAAATGTGAAATCAGTTTAAAAATTGAGAAAATTTGATGAAGTCGGGCGTTTATTTGCTTAAAAATTAACTCGCGAAGCAAATTTACTTCACGTAAAAATGTAATATTTACTTTTTATTGCTACGTTTCTAGTATTTATTCTTTTTTTCATTTCATCGCCATTTTAATAAGAGACAACGAAGAGGCTTTGCCCTGAAAAATTATTCTTTGACCGTAATAATACGTGAAAATAATTTCTGAATTTATATTAATTAAAGCTTTTTTGGTAAAACTTTTTTAACAGTGGCTTGTGGTCTTCATATTAAGCAAAGATGACGTAATTATTCATTAAAAAAAAAGAAACGAAAAAAAAAATACCGTAAAATGTAATAAAGCAATTTTAGTAGTTTATAATGGGATTAGGAACATTCTCAATTTTCAAATTAATCTTATAAACCCAAAAACAATTAAAAGCCAGTAGTTGCTAAAAGAATTAAGGCGAACTGCTTGTTTAATAAAAGCTCGAAATTTCATATCGCAGTTTCGTTAATCCCTCATCCTTGTTTCACCGTTTTCCGGCCTCTCGTCCACTCCCTCTCTCTCACACACACGCACACTTCCCATCCCCTCTTGCACCCGCCAACAATTTCTATTGCTCTTGTGAGGCGGCGCAATTATATCTCTTGGAGCGGTGGAGATTTCCGGTCTCGGAGCGCCAGAGTTCGTCGGCCGCGTTCTCGATCCTCTTCCCGTCTTATCCCCGTGTCTTGTCTCCCCAGGATATCCTCGAGAACGAGCAGATGAAGCTCGATCGAGTCTTTCGGGGATCGCTGATCCACGACATTGTGCGAGGTATGGGCTACTTGCACGCCTCGGAGATTCGCAGCCACGGTAATCTTAAGTCAACGAATTGCCTCGTAGACTCGAGGTTCGTACTCAAGATCGCCGACTTTGGACTCCACGAGCTCAGGAAGCTACATCCCCTCGACCCGAACGACGATGCCAGCAGCTACGCCTATTGGAGAAGTAAGTCTGTAGTGGTGGCAGAGCGAGAGTTTCGAGACTTGGTACTCGGCTGCATTTGAAAATACTCGGAAGCTTCAGGCCCGGCAAACTAATGATATTCTGCTTAACTCGATGAAGTTTTTTTTACATCGCTCACGCATTTACATCAACTTGTACTCGTACGCTCGAATAACACTCCAACTACACGAATGGAGTGGTTGTGCAGTTTTACAGCAGTCGTTTATCGAATGATGTCTTTGCAATGAAATTCACGCGAGCTTTATCAATTGTGCAAATAGTCGATGCCAATGTTTCTAAATTTTCACCAAAAACTATAATGTTTGCAAGAATTTTGACAATAATATTCCGATTAGCGTAGATACGATTGACGTACGATTGAAAAGGTGATGTATTCGTTGCAATTTTAGAATATTCACAATATAATCACACACACACACACAGCCGAATGAAAAACCGTCATTTTACTTTACTGATTTTTATTAGTAATATTGTATTGATTAGCTAATCATGTAAATTTTTTCACGGTTTATATTAAAAGCAAAAAAAAAAAGTATGAAAATAATAATGGGACATGTTAAAAAAAAATTAATTACATAATATATTTTGCTAATATTTTTCATATATTAGTGCAATTTCGTAATCGTTTGAGAATAATGAAAGACAATTAATTTCAAGACCTGTTGAATGTGCAACTCCAAACAAGTGCACAAGTTATATAACTATTTATTTCATTTAAACTGATTTCAATTAATATAAAGGTTAAAACTTTTGATGAATTTTTCAATAAAATTAAATTTTCTTAATAATCTTCCAATCGAAGAATTTTAATCAAATAAAGCAAGAACTTTATACCAAATTTTCCAATACTTTATTAATATTTCAAATTTTTATAATTAATAATGGCTAATATTAGAAACTTCACCTCATTTTATGTTAAATCGTTAACTTTAATAGAAAGTTTAATAAACAGTAACTGTCCTTTATTTTACATATTAATCGAGTCGATGCTTTAAATTAAAAAAATCAGCGTGTATTTACATTCTAATAGATTACTTTCTGTTGTATCAAATGATTTTTTAAAAGTCATAAAAGTTTTTTTTTTTTGTGGCTTTACATAATAAAGATATGAAAATTTATAAAGTTTTTCAGTTTAATTCTTTTTCTTTCCTTTTTTTTTTTTTTTACTAATTTATGAAGGCATAAAGAAGTGTTATAATATAACTATTTTCGCATAAATAAAATAAATAATCAATAATATAAATTGGTATTTATTACATAATCCTTTGGTATAAACCGAATGAATTGATATAAATTGAATCATTAATATAAATGAAGTAAAAACAACTGGAAAAATTGATCAAACAACTATAATATATTGTACTAATATTATATAAGCGAATTAATAAATAAAAACTCATCATTTATTATGAAACAAAATGAAATATTATATAAATACATATATATATATATATATATATGTGTAAATATTATATATATGCATCGTTTAAATGTTGAAGCAAAATTATGAATATTATATTCGTATTAAATAATTAATTTGATGATTACATATACAATAAATGAGAAATGAAATTATTTTTAACGATTTAAATATATATATATATTTTTTTTTTTTTGGACTACCATAACATAAAAAATTTCTCATACGGTACTGCAATGCATAGAAATATTTCGTTCAAGAGTTTGAAAGTTACTCATATTATTTATCTATTCTTGTTTTAATCTTAATTAATGAAAATACTAAATGACGTATTTTCCAAATCGTATAATTTCTTCTCTGTGTAAGTCTGTTAAGTAGTCTATATACATTTTCATTATTTTATGAGCTTCGAATTAGCCGTTTTTTTTTCTATTAATTACTTGGACCAAAATTGGCTATTAATTGAGTACAGAAATTTTCGAATAATATAGCTAGTGGAACTAATGTTTGGATTTTTCAAAACTAGTAAATTCAAGTTATTTTCTGTCAATATGATGCGCATTTAGATGTAAATTTTGAAGAAATTATAAACAATTGAAATGCATTAACGGTACTTTCGTCTAAAATTATTTGATTTAAATTTACACAGTTTATTATAAATTATAATTTTGTCGGTGTACTTGAACTTGATGTATAAACTAAATATAAAACTTTGTTAAATACGATTTTTCAAATGATCAAATTTATTGAATAATGTTGAATAAAATACTTTTTACAAATTTTTCAGTTTACAAAAACACATTTCCATATATAAAGTAATATTTTTTTACATTTTCATTAGCCTTCACTGACAAGTAAATATTTTATAATTTTTTTTTTATAATTTTCACGTGTAATAAATTGTATCGACCGTGTCTATACATTTTATTTGGCGTGATATATGAATTAGAATTCTTCTATATTTGATATGAAATCAATTTCATATACCATACTTTATTTTTCAAGAAGATCATATTTATTCCGTTACTTTGATCAGCTTTCGGATATATACAAGAGATTTGATGTAAAAAAACTTCTCGACGACACTGCCACAAGAAAATATCACGCGATAATGAAATCGAAAATAGATTGAAATGATTTTGAGCAAAAGAGTTGCTTGCTAATCAAGTTAGTTGCTAGAACGCCAATAAATGCAGTCCTCCCAGCCATAAACAAACCATTTAATGTCCATGAATTCTGTACCTTCCAAGGCTCGCTCCCTCCAACGCATAAAATATATCTCGTATCGATCATATGGAAATCAAAGTGCAAATTCCAATAAAAGAAGGCACAATAACTTTGCGCCTTAAGAGAACATGTCAACGCGGCCACACCTTCGTCAAATCATACCGTCGTCTCCTCCGATTACATCGCGGCCCCCGCAAATCACTTAACGAACTCAGATTCAAACAGATTGCACGAAGGCAGAACTTCCTGCCAAATAAGTCGGTCAGAATACATGGAAGCGCTAGATCTTCGCAGCCACACGTACAAGCGCCCGAATCGCCGGCAAAATGACTGCTACTACATGACTACTACACACACACACATATGAACGTGTGCCGTTGATTTTCAGAGCAGCTGTGGACGGCCCCGGAACTGCTGAGGACGGAGCACAGGTCGGCCGAGGGCACGCAAAAGGGCGACGTCTATAGCTTCGCCATTATCGTCCACGAGATCGAGCTGCGCCAAGGGCCGTTTTTCCTGGGCACCACCAGCGGTTTGTCTCCCAAGGGTGAGTGCTGCCCCCCTCCCTCTCAACCACCCTCTCCCTCTCTTGCTTACCTCGCCGCCTTCTCGCTCGGCATCTTTGCTTTCTCTTCTACCTGAGGGATGCGCTCGACACGACGAGTTCGCTTGCACGTGCTTAGCATGGCTCAGACGCTTCCTACTTTTATTCCCACTGACGTGGTCCGGTGGAGAGGAAAGCGCCAAGTATTACCGAGATATTCTGCCGCTGTAATCTTCGCGTTGTCGGCCGAATTTGGGAGATTTTAATTGATCGCCAAGGGGCCATTAATAATTTGCTGCCATTAGATGAGCAATTTAAGCATCTGGGGAGGGGGTAGTATTGAGGTGGGCGAATCGCCGATTCATTTGATGCTCGGTAGAGTTTTATATTTAGTTGGTAATTTATCCCGACTACATCGTCATGTATTGGGTACGCGAGATTGGATAAATTTCTGTAAGTCTATTGGATATTTTGAGCTTATAAGTTTTCAATACAATTTCAAATAAGCTTTAACTTTGATTAATAAATTTCGCATTAATGCTGATATATATATACATGTGGGTTGTTGCATACTAATTGAAATATAATAAGTAAGGGTGTATTGGAGCTTGTAATTGAAGTTTTCTCATATGCATTTACAGTGGCATTAATAATCAATTAACATCAATATGTTCTTATTAAGTCAATTATAATTATTAATGCAAATAGTTTCCATTATCTACATTAGGGCGTATGGCATAATGCTGGGCAATTAATTACTATTATTAAGAGCTCACGAGCGATACGATTACTAAATTAGTATCATTAGAAAATTAAAAGTCACCCATAATTGTTTATAAATCCCGTAAAATCAGGCACGCACGCCAATAAACTGCGACTACTTATAGGCGAATTTAATATTAGCTTTTCACCTTCCTCCTAATCTACTCAATGATCTTTTTTATCTACCAACTTACCACTAAACTCCAATATACTGCTCTTTTATCTTATATTTTAGCTACGTATTTTCCCTATCTTATTCTGCATGATTTTATCAGCTTTATAATGGAGCAAAGTAGAAAATACCTTGTATGCTCTCTCTTATTATATACAATTTTTTACATTTTCCATTTTCTTGCATTATTCGCTGCATAATTTAGCAATAAAATCAAGCTCTTCTCAAGCTCGCAGAATTCCTTGCGTGTTACCTGGATCTATGAATCTCTCTATGCGGCAATAATTAATAATATTAGTCGTATTATTATTGCTTAGGCTCTCATTAGCGAATTGTCCACCGATGAACGAATTTGAATTTGTCGTCCTATTAAAAGTTTGATAGAGTCTCAACTTGTTGTATGAATTCTTAAACAGAAAATTGCTATCTTATTGGAGGAAACTTATCTTAGGATTGTCTGGTCAGATCATATTTCGATTGTTTTCATCTGCTTTAAAAGTTGGTGAAAAAGAAAAAAGAGACTTGCTACACGGATATACAATAATGCTCATTTCAACTTTTAATAATGTATTTTCACTCCCAAGTACTTATTGATAAACTTGGATTTAACTCGTGCAATTTAAGTAAGTAAAAAATTTTTTCTTTTGAAATAGAAAAATTATTTCAAAATTGCATTCGATAAAGGAATTTAGATACTCTTACATATTTGAAATTTATTCGAAAGTTTCATTCCTATTTCTATCTTGTCCCATCTCCCATTAAAATACCTTCTTTTTTTATAAAGAAATTAATAGTTTTTTTTTCACACTGATAGTAGCTATACTTTAACTTAACCAATTTTCATTTTAAGAGGTCATTCCACTGCGATGCACAGTAGAGTTGATGGATATTTAACAATTTTGTGGGAAAAAAAAAAATTGGTTCAGCCAAAATACGCTTCACCTTCACCTCACCATAACACAGTATTAATAAATAATAGAAAGTGATGGTTTATAATAAAATTGAAATTGTTGATTTTCTTCAAATGACAAATTGGGTGTGTAGCTAAAGGAATATACTATAGTAAGTTTAGTTCAAAGTAGATGGAAGAAAATATTTTTAATTATTATTTATGCTATTATCGAAGAATTAATTCAAATATAATAAAATGGCGTTAATTTACAGTAAAATTTACCGAAAAATTAAATTCTATATATATAGAAAAAAGTCAGCTATTTCAGTAAAATTATTGATTTTTTAAATATACAAATAACAAAAATCAATATTTTTTATTTATACATAACGATTTATATAGGAATTAATTGGAAGTAACATTCTAATTGTTTCAATTCAAAGTTTTTATTTATGTAGTTCAAAGCTGCGGACGATAAAACGATTCTTTCGAATTTCATTTATCCACAACACTTTTCTCGTACATCAACTTCATTTCATCGATCAAGTACACTTTAAACTTGCGTCCGTGAGAATTTCTCAGAATACATTACTTCGATAAATACAGAAATAAAAGTGTTACAAAAATTCATTTACTTTTACATTTGAACTACTCCTTAAGAATTATTGCAAATTTTCTAGAACTATCGGCTAATTGCAGATATTCAATAATATTTTATTTGGTACGATTAAATCGATTTGCATGAATAAATGGACCAAAGTCTTACATTATATCTATTATTTTGCACGTTAATTTGATTTTTCTTTCTAAAAGCTGAGGCTATGCTCGATTGTTGCTATTCATAGATAATAAAACAGTTCAATGCCAAGTATTTTCAATTTTTATAATCTCATTAATTATACATTAGACGCCATTAATAAGTGTTACTTCGAAATTCCTTAATCTATGGTTTGAGTTGATATTGACGTAATAAGCCCTTTCGTCAAGTATTAAATACTTGACTAATGTTGCTTTCCTCCGGTGAAAGAAAAAAAAAAAACTAATAAACTTATTGATTCGATTAGAATGAAGGATCGTTCTATCAAGTTTATGTCCGCATATTATATTGTAATTTCTACGCATAATTCTTCCAATTTCATTCTTTCATCCTCGTAGCAGCAACGGCAGAAAGCTTAATTTAATTGAATATATACAATATTATTTATTCCTAATGCTGAAATTAATTTATCTTACTCTGAAGTAGATTTTTCCTAGAGATTCCAGGATAGAGCACATTTAACGTACGAAATATTTTACTTTAGAGAGGGATCTATGGAGGATAGTTGGCTTGTTTGCATAGAAGACCGAACTTTACCACTGTAAGCTCATTATACGTACATTCATTTTCATTTGTAGATCCAGGAATAGTTTTTTATATTTCCAGCTGAGTTTTATATTTGAAAGTTGTGCCCCAAAAATGCAATATGAGAATTCAGCAAAGTAATTGCAGAGCCGTAACATGGGAGTCTGGTATTATTACTCGAACATTTATTGTTCAATTTTCATTTTTTGAATGAAAAACTTGAATGAAACTTGGTTTTAAATGAAAAACCTCACGACACAATAATATAAAAAGAGTCTGAGAATTGTCGATGAGGCAGAACCTTCTTATTCATGAATTATCGTATAATTTATTAATTTAGGCTTATTTTGCAATCGAAGGAAAGTATACAAAATACTAGTTAAGTTAAATAACAAATCAAGTATAAATAGACAATGAAAAGCATCTTATTTAGAATATGAAAAAATTTGAATTGTCAGTGTATTTCATATTCCCTTGGATTAGTGCTCAGCTGTTTCCTTATTCACAATTTGTAATATTGGATATATTCTGGTTAAATGTTTGAAAATAATGAAAAAAGAAGCTCGCATGAAAGCAAATAGCTGAGAAATATAAAAGACAATTGTCGATGTAGAAGAGATAATGTTCTTACGTTATCTTTGTTATTACGCGTTATAACTGAATGAATCGTATGAAAATCTGTATTGATTCACTATCCTTGTTTGTCTTTCATACACACACACACGTATATATATATATATATATATATATAGTTCATTAAGCTATTCACATTCTTGCATTGAAATATTCAATCAGACTAGTTTATTCATAACATAATACAAAATACAATTTCAAACATTTTCATCTAACCAAAGAAATTAATATTGATAACTTTAATAATATTAATAATAATAATAATATAGTTTCAACTATAATCCGAGCTATACCTTTAGTAACTTAATGTAGCAGGTAGTTTTTTTTTGCAGGTTACATTTGCTTCACAATTGTTTGAAAATACTAATAACTATTGTCTATAGGTATTTATATTAATGTCAGAATAATTTGAGATTTCGAGCATTTTAAAATGTATTTATTTTGAATTAACCAAGTACAAAGTCAAATGTGTTTTATTCCACGCATTATTAAGCTGTTAAATAAATAGATTTAATTATTGGCGAGAGGAATTTAGTACAATTAGCACATAATAAAAGGGGTTGTGTTCATATTCCAATGATTAATAAAATTTCATTATGATTTCTTATTTTTATTTTTTAGTATGGAAATTACATAAATACCAAATCAAGAATAATTCTTATTATAAATTATATTTTCATTAGGACAATTTCGAATCTTTATTTGCTTCAATTTATCGATACGCATGATGAAAATTATGAAGGCATTTCTATTTGAAGAAAGCCGCGCACTTTTATCTTCAAAGAATGCGAAATATCTTGACGTAAAAAGTGAAATAAGTGATGTATCAGCACTGGAGCTACCTTTTGCCTAATATACACTTAATATAAGCAGTTTTCTTTATAATTTGCACAGAGGATTATTAATGAATCTGGCACTCATCTTTCAATTCACTTTAATAAACAGCCTTTTATTACAACATATTAAGTCTTACAAGCGGTCCGAGTAATGTACTTCTCCTTAAAATGCAATGAAAAGGGAGGGGAAGCTGAGTAGAATTTGGCACTACTTCGCCTTTTCATATTATATATGGGCGTACTTACTATGGTCGTGTTACACTTATCCAGCTAAAAATTCATGTGCTACATCATTGGTTTATGAATATTCCGATGAAGATTCCATCTCTCACTGTTAAATGCAGACAATTAGAGTCTGAAAGACATAGAATTACAAGTAGGATTTCCATGCATACATATATCACGGTATTTTCATGTGGAATTACGTGCATTACCGTGCGATATTTTGTGTGCGTGTGCGTGTGCGCGCGTGTGTGTGGGTGTGTGACGTGCAGAAAGCCAAGTAATTTTGTTTATTATTTGCACAACTTTTTGCAACAGTCAGAATTGTATTAGCTGGTGATTTATAGTCTGTCTTTGCGAAGATTAAAAAGAAACGGAAGGGAGATAATATTTTAAACAATTTTTAAGCTCGTACAATAATTGATAAAGCACGCGTGGAGCGATAAAATTAGTTAGAGCGGAGAGAATTAACGGACCGATTTAATTATGTTTTTCAAATGCAAATTACGAATCCAGATTTTTGAGTGCACATTGCCACCTTTGTCTCTGCAATACATTTATTATATAAATTAAATGCACGGCGAGTAATAAAATTACTAAATTGTAACTTCAATAATATTTATGTTAATGGACACGTATTTAATGTACTCTCGTTCATTAAGAATATAATATTACGAAATCGTATTTTATCATTAACTATTTGTTGCTTATTATGTCAATAATACTCAAATTCATTTTACAGAACATTATTTATTAGATCATTTTCATACGATTTATAAAGTACCGAATTTACTAAGAAAATAAATTGACCAGACTTTGTTGATAAAACTTCTATTGTTCAATTTGCCATTGTCAACATTTCATTTGCCTTGTACATGGAAGAGTAGATAAAATTATTCATGAAATATTATGTGACTTTGGTCAATGAGCAAACAGTTTTATAAAACTTTCCTAATCAGTGAACACAATTTCCAAAATTAGCTCCAGATCCAACACACTTTATTACATTTTCGCCTTTTCGCTCTTATTCGTCTTGAGTATTTCCTCGGACTTTCAAGATATTTTCTACATTATTTTCTTAATGAATCACTTAATTTTTTTTGTATATATTTTTGAATGTTACTGCCACATTTAAATGCTCAATTACAATATAAATCTTTTAGCATCGCCAATCTTTAGTATGCACTGATAACGGATTAAAAAATAATTTATATAGAGAATATTGTTTGCACTGTTAATATGAAAAAAAAAAAATTCAATGTCATTATTACAAATTCATTTCTGTAACCTTAATCGGATATAAATGAAGATTTATGTCCAATACTTGATGTGTAAATAAAATAAAAATTTGTTTCTACGCTTCCATGCAAATAATGCTAAAAATCCCCTATTAAACGCGTAAAATATCGCATCGATAAATTAAGTGCAAAGAAATGCGTATTCACATACAAAAGTACCTAGCCCTGTTCTAGTCTAATAAAACTCTTCGTTTCATTCAAATGCTAAAGAAATAGTTTAAAATATAAATACGTCAATATAAATTATTCTATAAAAAGAATTTTAAAACACGCCAAAACATTTTCTCTCCGTGATATTAGAAATGAATAAGAACGTATATTTGCAGCTAACTAATGTACTAAATATCATTGCCTATATTATATAATAGTAATTGTAATGTATTAAGTACATTAGTTACTTAAATAATATATGGATTAGTTGGATGTCGTTAGTTTGAACAAATTTCAAGAAATTTGAATTTTAAAATGAAATGCAAACCCGGAATACATCGACTTACTAATAAAATACATAAACAATTTTACAGAGATTTTGTATAGTCTAATATAGTGTCTGTATGATGACATTTAAACAATTATACACGCTTTTAGATCTAATAACTCTAAAGTCCTTAACTGCATTGTCTACCAATTAAATTCTAAAAGCAGTTCGCACATTTATTCACTCAAAATTGTTAATAATAATTTACGTAATTTGGGAATTGAAATTAAATTTCAAATTATATTATTATAACGAACCAGTAATAATTAGAATTCTAATAAAAATATTTGATCTATAAAGATTTAACGATATAAAATGCACGTTTCCTGAAATAACTAGTTGTACTGCAATTGCCATTCTAAATGTCGAATGTTTAATATTAGATTCTCTTAGCAATTTCATAAATCAATTATTATCGATTTTTTTTTTTTTTTTTATAGAAATTATATTTTGTAATTTTTAACAATACACTATTTATATTTTATTAATTTACTTACTGTTTAATAATAAACAGGAGTATTTTAAATTGGTCCATTTAATTTGTGTAATTTCATTCGAATTATATTTGCTCAAGCGATTGGACTTTAACAAATTAAAATATATTGAAAAGTAATTCCGTTGAAAATGTAATTTAATCAAAAATTGCAATTACGAATAAATATAGTATAAACAACAAATACAGAATAAAAATGAAATTTTCAAAGAATTTTTAATTGACTTATTTTCAGTAATTCCCATTACCGATCAATTAATAAAGCATATTAAGTATTTAGCATTTATATATCTGGGGATTTATTAGCGAATTTTATTAAATATTTTTTATTAGTATTTTCACGATAATGCAATAATTATTGAGTTTTAACCAAGTCGGAAGTTATTTCATTTTGTTTTCCAAGCGTTGTTTGAAAGGGCGAGAAATAGAAAATTTATTGAATATCCGGAAAAATTTCTTTCTCTAAATCCCTTGTTTTTCAATGTAAATATAGAATGACAACTGAATTAGTAATTGAATCTAATTCAATCCTTATGTATTTGTCTATAAATCATCAACTTAATTTATTTACATGATCAGTAGACAATTACTTAATATTTTCAGTATAAAATCCTATGGATGAAATAAATTGTAGAACCATAAATTATAATGATTGTTCCATATTTTCAATATTCAGCGATTCACATGATAGTGCACACACATACATATCACAGTCTGGAAATGTATTTTCAGTTCATTATTATCGAAATTATTTAGTATTAAGGTCTTTGCATATAAAATATTCATCTTGCAGTATGTAAGAATTTAGAAAACAATCATGCAAAAAAAAAAAAACTATGTATAAAAAGTGAATTTGAACACACGGACTTTATACTCTCATGGTATTGTGTTATGTGTTATGGCTATATGGAGTATGGCATTGTAAGTTTGTAGAATCGTATTTGCCGAGATTATAAATGGAAAAGTAGTAAATATCCAATAGTAAATGTAAGCTTGTTTGTCATTAAGTCAAATATTTGTTTTAATGCCTATAGAATTCTATTATTCATGTCCTCGTATAGTGCAGGAGTTCATTCGATAAAGAGCTTAACGGGATTTAATTGTAATGTATATCCTTGCCATGTTATTCGAATCTCATGGATATAGGCAGCTGTTGTCAATAATCACCTGCTGTCAGCAATTACTTCCTCACTGAATAATACAATTTTACATCAAATTAAATGCCTCAAATTTTTCAACTTCATGGTATCATAATATTACATTCACAGAACTTTAAATTATTAAACATTAGACAACTTGTCAATCGTGGACATTTTTTACTAGAATTACGCAAAGTTATTTATACTTTTTTTTTTTATGAGCTGTGTATGTTTAATTATATTAAAATACATATTTACAGTATCATTTTGAATAAAATGAAAAAGCTTAAGATAATTTTCGAAAATTATAAAATTCTAATTGTAACCAGGTTAATCGTACGATATTTTTTCATTATTCATTTATCATTTTCATTTATTGTAGCACAGTGCAAGTTTTAAATTTAATGTGAGTTTGTTTTTTTAATTTAACTATAAACTTTAACTTTAATGTGTCCTCTATGTTAGTTTATGTTTCATGCGTTTCATAATTAGTATTGATGGTGTATTCCATGGCTTCATAAAAATAAATATTATACTTTATTAGTAACATTACAATCCTTCAATATATAATTTAATTTGCTGCTTAGTTCATTGAAAATTCTAATTTTAATTTATTAAAGTATCGACAAAAAAAAAACCGGACAATTATAATTATTACATATGCATATTGTCACAAAGAAAATAACAACAAAATAAGAAATGTCTATTATTTTAAGCATAAATAGCGTATAAATATTTAGTTTTTATATTTTTTAAATATATACGCCTATTCTGATTTTACGTTAAAAATTTAATTATACAATTCAAATTTTTATAATGGTCAGCTTGTAAAATCAAACGATATTTTGCATTCATTACTTCTATATAATTTAGTCGATAGCAATTCGTAAATATGTTGATGGTGTTCGATAAATGTTCAAACGTATGTTAAAATATTGTTTTACAATGCTATTAAATCCGGTTGATTGTAATAAAATTCTTTGAACGTATGTATATTACAATAAAATAAGGTTTTAGATATTAATTTACAATAATAATGCCAATGTTATTAAGTAACATTTCGATAGTTTTCGTAATTAAGTGAAATATAAATTAGGTAATTCTTTTAAATGTACCATTTCGCATATTTAAATTATAAATTTACATTTAAATATTTTGAAAAATAACGATGCCACGAGATTATTAAAAATAGTCACGAATAACTATTTATTAAATATAAAATTGAGATTGAATTAATTTCAATTAAAATATTCACTTGGATATTTTATTTAACAAAAATCCTAGTGTTTTGTAATCTCTGTTGAAATGATTTACTTTAGTTGCTTACATACCGAAACTCAAATATGATTATTCTTACAAAATTTCGATTATTTAGGAACGTGCATTTGAAATTTTCATCATTACATTGTGATTACACAGCATATAAAAGTAAATATATTACTTAATATTTTAAAATATATTAATATTTTTAAGAAATTATTTTATACTGTCAGACTATTTAATATAAATATAAATAGTATTATTTTATTTTAATTTCTAAATATTTATTCTAGTTATTATATGGGTATAATTTAAATAAAATAATTCCATTTAGAAAGTGTGGTAAGCATAAGACGTTTAATTTTGTAAATTAAATAGCGATTCTCGGTCATAAATAATATTTTTAATATAATAAACATGATCTTCATATTAGTCAAGTGCATTGTGAATTATTACTTGTCTTTCGTAAATAAATAGTTAATGGTTTTATAAACATTGAATGACTGGGTGGTATAATTATTAATCTAAAAACAATTTATCACACGAGTGTATGCATATATTTATCTTTCAAATTTGCCAATTGTTAAGTTCAAAAATTTTAATAAACATTAAAAGGATCGATAATTCTATGTTTCTTTAAGAAACCATTTCATTATTATTAAATTATGAGCATATTAGTTATTATCTATTACTTGAGTGTTGAGTTATAGATTTATTATATTCTCAAAATCTTAATGATACATGATTAAGTATTTATAATGATTTATCGATTGATTTAAGAATCAACAAAAATCAAATTGAGAAATGAAGCTATTTAAAATTTATTTATTTACTTTGCATTAGTTTTTATAGTTATAAACTTTTAGAATAAAATACATAATATGTTTGTAAATGGCTTTGGTTTTAATGTCATATTAAAATAATTTTTTACTATGAAATAAAATTGCAATCATATTACAACATTAAAAATAGATATGAAGGTTAAAGAGTTCGATGTAGAATTTTTATAACTTTTAATCTTATTTTTAATAATTATATTTACAATATAAATTCATTAACTTTGATTGATTTAGGAATTTGCATTTGAAATTTGAAAAATTACAATTTGCCGTTGCTGGCCAAATATCATTAAATGCAACTACTTAAGTGAAAAAAAGAACAGATATTTTATGCGAATGGATGAAAAATTCTGATTCGAAAACCATAAAATTCCGCAACATTTTGTTATAGTTTGTTCTCGATTTTAAGTATTAATATTTTTTATACAAGCGACATGAAATTGTAGAGGAGGGGGGGATTGAGAATTTGCGAAAGATTATCGAAAAAAAAATGCTGCCTTTATTTTGGGTTTATTTATTTTTTCATTTTTTCGTGTTTTTCCGTGAAACAGTTACAGTAAAAGTGAAGATAATTTTGCTTTTTTTTTTTAAACGCGTGAGCTGTTGGATGAAAAAGAAAAAATCTTTTAGAACCATTTTAACATTTTACATCTATCGATAAAAGATTTGTTTTTTTCTTTTTTCATTAATTTTTTAACATTTACCATCAGGATCGTAATAACATTTCCAATCAATTTCATACAATGATTTTGTTGCGCACTATTTTTTTCTAATTGCATAATAATCTGTTTTATAGAAAATATCAATTATTATTATTATTACTGCTATATTACAATTTTCTTTGTGCAATTTATCCATATAGATTGCAAATATAATAAAAAAGATGAAGTAACGTAAGATAGATGAAGATTATGCATCAATCAAAACGAGTGGAATATATCTTGCAAAAGTTATAATGCTGAGATGACGTAGATTCATTGAAAGATAATAATATTATGAGGATGGATATCGTAAATATTGTGTTAAGACAAAGAGTACAGTAAATGTTCAAGGTAGTAAATATAAAAATAATTCACGCGAAGGTAGATTTTACAATGAATTTAGAGCAAACATTTCGGCAAACGGAGGTCTTCCTTTCATTCTGCTAATACGCCATTAAAAGTTTTTTTTATTGTTGGTACACAATTTGCAAACTCCTTTCGTATTCATATTATTAGCAGCTATCCGTCATTACTAATACTAATCAGCAATACTCAATGCAGACATCTTTGAATACAAAGTTACTATCGTTCGACATTTAGAGGGCATTTGGAAAAAAAATTAGGCCTCGTGAAATCTAGGTAGTGGATTGTATTGCAAAAAGTGCAAACAATATCAGCAAGAATGTATAGGCAGAATTTGCGAGAACAGAGAAAGGAAAAAAAAAGCATAGAATAAAGAAAATATTCTACGGTAAACAAGATAAAATTACGTTAACTGTTATACTACCCATACTACCTTACCTTTGCCAATTGAATTAGTCCTGCACGTAACACAGCCCTCGCGATTTTTACTTGAAAGCACCGAGACTCGAGAGAGATGAAAGAGCCGGGGATCGAGCCACGAATCACTCGCCGTCAAGATTGATCGTCACACAATCGATCCCACCTATTATCGCACACGTGCCTTAATCTACATCCCTAATCCCGCCAAACCCCCATCATAATCTCTGTGCCAAATAATTTAACACCAGCCCCAACCAGTCCCACCTTAACTGCCAGCCCAAATCTTCCAATCATACTCCCTCCCCTCCCTCAATTACCCATTAGCAACATAATCTCCTCCTCCTCCTCCGTTTGGCCGGCAATTGTCTTGTCGCCTATATCATTAGCTCTGCGCGACATCTCCCTCAATTCCTCCAACCAATAGCTGATCGCGATCCTTTTCTCTCTTCATCCCCCCCCCCAACCAAAATCGAAAATGCCAAAACTAACTCCATTATCAAACAATGCCTCGCAAATGATCTACAATAAGATCCCCCAAAGGATCGGTAGGACTCGCCAACCTAGCCCTTAAAGCGACTTGGGCGGCCCGCTCGAGGACCAACCCCGAGGCCGGGGCTCGTCGATAAAGGAGCAGCGGTTAAATATCGAGGAGGACCGCGCCGATTAGACACCGACCGCGCTCCAACCCCAGCCCCGGCGGTCGATCCTCCTCGCCCAGTCGACAAGGGGTTGCCCACGGCAGCCAACAGCTCCCTTCCTCGCCGACACGCGCCCACCTCCCACACTTACCGACCATCCCTCGATCGATCGATCCCACGGGGGCTCGCCGCGTCGGCGAGCTTCCAGCCCCCCGACGCGGCCAAGCTCAGTCGAAGCTCTGGCGCGTAGCGGTACGCACACGCCGAAAGCGTCGCGTCCCGCGGCTCCATCGCGACACGTGAAGTCACCAGTGACGCTCAGACCGCGACATCCCCGAGGCGCGTCTCCGCCCCAATCGATCCGCACGTGCTTTATCCGCACGGCTTTCGACCTCCCGCTCGAGCTCCTCCCACCACCACCCACCCACCTCCTATGCGCTCCTAAGGAAGGGGAGGACGTCAAGGGCCCTCCCGCGCTTTATAGAGCGTAAGCGTGTGTGCCTCGAGGCTGCCCGATACTCGGGCCCGGGGTGGGAGGGGTGTGCTGATCGTCGATCGGCGCGGCTCTCCTCCTCCACCTCCTCCACCTCCTCTACCTCCTCCACCTCCACCTCCTCCTCATCCACCTCCGATACTCGAAACCGGCGCGAGATTTTCCGACAGCTGTTCGCAAGTCCCTCTCTGTTCATTGGATTGCTCCAACTGGCAGACATTGGCTCTCTTGCTTTTGCTTTACGCGATCGCTGCATCGCCTTGCTTGCTAGCTGTTTGACAATAAGTTTGGTGTTGTTCGAGGGTGGGAGGGAGTTGTCGTCGGGGAGGAGCAAGAGCAGGGAGTCCAAGTTTTCTTTATTGCCTTGTGCGTACGAGTTGCCGATGTTTGTCGGGCGGAGGTCCCGTTAGTGGCGCGTCTCCGTGGGATTTAGTTGGCAAAGTTAGAGGGGGGGGATGAATTTGTGTCGTAGTGTTGTGGTTGAGGGCAAGTGGAATATGATAGCGAAGGGGAGGCGATTTGGCGGGAAGGATTTTGTTAGCGATGAGTTTGTTTGGGTTTGGCATCGACGCTCCAAGACTTTAACTTTGATAAAATAGTTTGCATTCTGAAGTCGATGAGAGATGTTTGCGATTAGATGCCAATAGAGAGTATGCAGATTTCCGTAAATATGAGGCGCGAGTCATTTCTTCGCCATTATTTTCCTCGATTGTGCTCTTTATTGAAAAGATTTCTGCCTCTGATATTGGATATTTCAATCACCGAGTTGGAATGAAATGCCGCATTTGAAGGCGCAAAGAGGCCATTTGAAAGTAACGTGAGCGCCTACTGACATGCACAATGATTTGTTTGCGTACATAAATAAGCCCGGCCGCAGCTATAACTCTGGTTATTGATCTGGAATAGGAAGGAAGTTGGTCTTTTTAATGTAAATAAGCCGAGAGGTTATTGCAATACGTAAACTTTGTAGCTCGTGGCAAGGTTCGTTGACCCGCTGTACACGTTAAGCACGCGAAACTCGACGGATAAAACTTTTCTCTCCTTTTTATCATCTGCCTCTCATCGGCCATTCACTTCAGACTCGCATAATAACGATGTAATATTAATAATCGGCAAGCAAGGTTATATACATTGTTCGTGGGGGGGGGGGTTTGTTTATGGCTAGTTGGCATTGTCATTGACATCTTGTTGTGCCTTTTCATCGATTGCCATTTGTCGGAGTCTTGGAATGTTGATTTTAGGTTTGCAGTAACTTGAGCATTCAAGCCGTAGTTTTAGCGGAAGTCAAAGTTTCATTCGAGCCTTCAATTTAAGGAGAACGTGATTTCTGTTTACCTCTGAAAGTGCATGTGATATCTTCTGCTCGAGACATCAACATTATACTTCAGCAGAAAGATTACACACAGTGATGTTGTAATTAGAACATCACGAACATGATACACTTTCAGTGTTATATAGAAAACATTTGATCTGACATCCCAATAATTAGCAGAATTGATGGTAAAATTGCACTTAATATGTGTTGGCTTCGACTTATTAACGGGCGTATAAAGATGAGCTTGCTCTTTCAAAACATTTACTCTCTTCTCGTACAATATTAATTATAATGTAAATAGGATAATCGAGAACGGCTGATTTCTTAACGGTTAAATTTGTAAATTTGTTCCTTTCAGAAGGTATAACCAGTGAATGAGAGCAATGTTTAAGGACTCGACAGTTTCCTCTCGCAAGTATATTCCTTGAATGTATTTCGTTGTGCATAAGAATGAAAAATCTCTATTTATTGAAGTGTTTGTCGTGTAATTGTTTTCTTTAATTAATCCATCGCATCGACTTTTGATCGTTCAACTTTTCGAATAATAAAACACACGTAAAGGCTTTTTACTATGGATATGGAAAATTGATATTCTGCATGATTAGTAAAGTTCAAAATAAATTGTAAATAATTTGATTTATTTTATTAAGGCTTAGCGAATAAAGTGAAATAAACGGATTTATTATTCATAAAAATCGTAAAATAAAATTTTTTTTTCTTCTTATAAATTGCATTACCACATAAATATATTCATATATTCTATTATAAATATTCAATTATAAATCTACTAAGAATAAATCTTGCATTTACGGAGCTGAAAAAAATTTTAAGTAAAGAAAGCCACGCGCTCTTATATTACAAGACTATTTATATTTCAGTCTCTATGATAGTGAAAATAATTTATGATGTATGGAGTGAGAATCCGATAGAAAGAAGATTGATTAAATTGAATTATATGCATTAAAGTTCGTATTAAAATGCTCAAGTGTCATAGGCTTTTTTATATTTTTTTATATTTTTAAGGAGAATAATTTTATAAGAATTCAGAGGCTGAATAGTCTTAGTCCAACAAATCGGAATTTACTTTATGTAGGGAAAAATAAATTATTCAACATACGTTTCGTAAAAATAAGATGAAATTAAAAAATCGAAACAATAGATCGTAAACATATCTTTTATTATTCGAGAAAATTCTCCTTTTGGAGAAAATCCCATTTTGACATTAAATCAAAGTTATCGAATATTTTGTAAGTTGACGCGCGTCCACTTTATTTATCTCATAATTATAATATTAAATTGAAGGGAACATGGTCGTGGAAGCGTATTAATTTAAACAAATTTTATTTACAAACACAATTCCATTTTCACTCTCTCTCTCTCTCTCTCTCTCTCTTTATAAGTCTTTCCGAGCGTAACCAAATGTCATCGGGGGCGCAAAAAATTAATGTATATTTTGCAATACATTCTCCCGGCTAATTTAATTCTTTCGCATTGTCTCGTTGTTGTTTAAGAAAAAGGGAAGAAAAAGTGGAAGGGAAAATATTTTCCAATGTCTTACTTAAGACGAAGGTACAATTCCAGTATTGCAGGCAGATTTACTCTTATAATATTAAACATCCCCCTTCCCTCAAATCTCTTGAGATTGTAAAAGCTCTAGAGGCAGAGGAGGGGCCAAAGAGGTAATATCTCTCTTCTAAGGACAAAAAAAAAGAAAAAGAAGGCTTGCTCAGTCTTGTTTACAACGATTACCGGAAAGTAACCAAAAAAAATCTTGCACGTATTTCTTTAAAAATTATTACTTCTATAATAAATGAAATAGAGTACCGGGACCATTTATTCCCAATTGCCTGAAGCAATAAAAGTATCGATTTCACGTGTGTAATGTGTTATAAGCTTATAAAAATTTCTCTCTAATATTATCAATAAATTGACAGGGTTTCTTATAAACAATGACAATAATTACCGAATGAGAATAATTACTATACGTATTATCTCGATAAATTAATTGCGTCGGTTGTTCTCGAAAATCTTCCATGAAAATATTTATAAACGAATTTCTCATTAAAAAAAAAGGTAGATTTACCTCCAATTGAATGAATATTTAAATCAATCGAGTTGCTGAAATCTAGATGACGAAAGTGAAAAATATTCAAATTTCTTGCACTTGACGACTGTGCATTTCAGTCGCGCTAAGCCTTATCTTTTCTTTTTTTTTTATACATATATATAACAAGTATTTAATATCTGTTAGTTTTTAACAATGATGATTGGTTGTATCCAGCAATCCTCTTGATCCGCTATGGTTATACTATGGGAAAATGGATAGGAATTGGATGATAATAATAGATTAGCGTCTAATGCTGAATAGTTGGGCATCTCTGATAGGCGTTTGTTGCCAACCCATGGCCCCATAAAATCCTTGGCAAAAGTACGTGCAATTTCAATGGAGAAAATAAGCAGTGGCAGGTGCAGGTTAAAGTTGCAGCTCCGGATGCTCGAGCCAGGCCATAAGTACGGAAGATTCTTGTCCCTCGAGGATCCGAAAGCGACGCGCGGCTCAACTCACGAGGTTTACGCGAATGCTCGGCAGCCTGTACAGTGAGTGGGAATCTACGGGAGGGAGAAGGGTGGGCCAGTCGAGTGGGGAGGGGGGGGAGGGATCGGAGCCGAAACAGAGCAGCCAAAAGACAATATTTCTATTAGATGTATCGATTGGTTATGTAGGCGCCTGGAGATTGGAGTTTTCCTCGCAATGTGGGTCGCGTGACAAAGGGGTGCGATGGTGGCACTCAGCTGCTCGGCCCACGAGATATTAAAGGAGAGAAGTGAAGAAGTGGGCTGAGGAGATGTTTTTTGGCGCAAGGAAAGTCGCGAGGAGAGTCGGAAGGCAATCGCTTGCGTTGCTTCTTCGTCGCCGGTCGGACGTGGACGTGGAAGTATACTTGGACGTGGAAGTATGCGTGTACTCGGGCATCTCTCTTCCTCGTCAGTCACGGAGTGACGGCGAGTGTGCGTGGCGATAGGGGGAGGAAGGGGGGCTGGATCGGAGGATCGAGTGATTAATTGGAGATTTAGCCAACTAGATAATGAGTAAAGTAGCGAGGTAACTTGTGAAATGGAAATCGGACGGGCCCCAGCCTTGTCGGTTAATTACAATTTAAGGATATTTTTTCAATGTAAGGGGAGCAGGTTGATTACTCAATTTCGCACTCTCGCACTCTGGTTCGCCATTTTGTCTGGGTTTTATCTGGGATAGAGCCGTGCAGGGGTTATTGGATTTTTCGTTGTTGCTTTAATGTATACTGTCGTGACGTATGTGATTGAATGAAGGCGCGATGGGGGAGAGATTTAATGATCGTTTGTATGGGAAATTAGGTCCGGCAATTTCATTGGGTGTACGGAGTGTCGAGGATTAGTAGACTTGATCTTACTTTGGGTCGAACATCGGGGAATATATGATAGAATTCAAAATTAAAAATGTCTGACCCAAAAAGTCAAAGCCTTCCGTATTTGTAGAAGCCTACAACTTCCTCTCAACCTACTCTTCTTCTTATCAACTCTTAAATATCTCATCTTTTTAATATAATTATAAACTCGAGTATCTCTCGGCGAGTTATGCAACCCTCGAACTTCCTCTTTTATTTTAACAAGTTTGATCGATAATTATGTGGGATGTTTTATAAATAAAGATCCTTATAAGTGATAATTTATTAACTAGGTGGAAGATAATGAAAAGTGTTTACGTTCGTGACATATATATTGTATTTCTGGCTTTCCTACTTCTCGAATATTACTTTGCTTGCAGAGTGACTCGTTATTTCCACTTGATACGTCCAAGTCTTTGAAATCCCGGAAAATTATTGATCGCTACGATTTCTTCACAATTATTTTATCACGCTTTTTTTTTTGTATTTTGTAATATTGAAATTGCATAGACAGAAGACATTGATTTCATTACGAGTTGTCCGTTACACGTAGTAGTAGTAGTATTGTAACTAATAATAATTTTCTAGAGTGATTCGATGAGGCTGATGTGCGTATTTTATGTCAGAGAATAAATAGCGAAACATTAGGGATCGTCAGCTTTAATGAAACTTTAAATATTTTCATATTTCTTACGAACATTATGAAGAAAATTTGTTAATAAAAAATAAATTTTCATTTAATAGAGGCTTATAAACTTCCTCTGCCCAACGTCTAATATTAATAAAAAAAACGTTAAATTATATTAAACAATAGATTAAGTAAGAAATTGGCTTCAGTTATATTCGTTCACGCAATTAATTTAATTAATTCGTTATATACTCACGTTATAAATAATATAATTGAAATTTATATTTCCCTTTTATTTATCTAACCGCATCATACGTCTGTATATATTGAGGTATTTTTTATTAGGAAATAATGGCAACTCCTCTAAGCCAAATATTTAGAAGCAGGATTTAAGAAAGTTACTAATATTTGTCATTTTCTCTAACATTTCCAATACTTACAAATTATATTATCTTGTGAATTCTAACTATTAATGCAGTGTTTTTTAATGAAACACAATATAGGTGAGAGAGCGACATAAATTTGAAACGTGTAGAGAGTCTATTTACTTCTCACGCCGAAGTCACTCAGACGATTCGGTAATCTGCATATCTGATAGAGCACTTCACTGATTTAATTAAATTCATTTATCCGAAGGAATTTTCGCGCATTTTTCCCCCTAAAATATATTAATTCTCGTATTTGCGGTTCTTTAAGAAGTCGGTAAATCACGAGTATTTATACTTTGCAACAATTAGTTAATGAATTAGTTAACGGATTAAAATATTGATCGCCAAGTAATTCTGGGAGGAGGGAAAATCCATATATTTAAATCAAAAAAGAAAAACAAATGTAAGTGTAAACGTAGTTAATATTTGAAAATACGAATTATTCGTAGACCTTTTTATTCTTTTTTCGCGATTATTGGTTTTTAAATTTCAATAAAGCGAAGCGTAAAACGAAGGGAAGGAATAAAACTCAATTGACAGTCGGAGCTGCTCGATAAAATTCTAAAGTCAAAGGAAGATTCTTATGAAGCTGGGAATTCGATGATGTAGCTTTATTGATTGTAAGCTTTTGGCGGAAGCGGGAGATTAGGAGGGAATTTTTAAAGAAACAGGCAGTAAACAGTGAGAGTAAGGGATGGAAAAGGAATTAACATTCTCTCGAGAAATATGAAGTGCCTCATTTGGATGCAATTTAATGTGCGGGAAGTGGGGGGGGGGGGAAATCTTGTAACTGTCAGGATTTCTGAAAATCTTCTTTTCGCGCGAATTTCCTGTAGACATACAGCAACATTTTTCTTGGGCTCTTCCAGGTTGAGTTTAGTCGTGTAAAAAGACGCCTCAGGCCATTAAATTTTTATATATTAATGAATGAATTCTTATTAATAACGCCGCAAGAAGTCATGGTGTATTAAATAATTTTAAATCTTTGTATAAAATATGAAGACTATGTTTGTATAATTTCGAATTGTCCGACTAAAACGTATTTTCCCCGTTGTTTACTATAATTCTACAAATATATAATAACTAAATTAATAAATAATAAATAATAAAAGATTTATTATCATTATTATTATTTTAATATACTCGAATAATTTATATTAAGTAATTGTCTACAGTTTTAAAGATCCGAAAAGTTCCATAAAAATTAACGGCTAATTATATTAATCTTTAGTAATATTAATGCATCAACTTAATTCATATTTTTCTAATTATTCTTAAAATGAAAATTCAATTAATAAATAAAGTGACGAGTATTGATAAACATTTAAAACTTTATAGTCATAGTATTTAAATAAGATAATAGAATAAGTTTAGTAAATAACAAAATTAAATATTCATATATATATATATATATATATATGTGCGTGTGTGTGCGTGCGCGTGTATCTTGATATAGAATAAAAGTTTTATAGACTCAAGTACAAAGTTATTACCAATAAATTTGTTTAAATCCATAAAATTATTGAAATTTGGCGTTGAGGAATTTTCTCTCATTTTTATGAATGCAAAGCGAGTAGGAATAAACTAAAGAGACACTTACTCATGTTTTCTATCTCCAATAAATTCGTAGTTTATAATCGACTTGAAGTTGAATCAAATATGATAACTAAATTTGCCGTATCTATGAGCGACATGTTACATCAACCCAATTTATCTTATCGTCGAAAATTTAATGAACGCAAAATTACCTACGAACTTACCGAATATACAGAACTTGAACTTGATTGTAAAAGTGAATTCCGATCAATCCATAAGCTTATATTCTTTATAATTCTTAGTGTGCTTGTACGTTGTGTGTATTTAAATTTTTCCCTCAACTTTCGTATGCACGAAAATTCTCACGATTTTATTGCCACAGTGAGTACAATCGATATTCACCATTTGGGCTCACTGGATTTGCATTATTTTACACGGAGCTCGTTTATACATCAGTTGGCTCATTCATATTATAAGATTTATGGTTGCGATAAGTTTCATATTTACGAAAGGTATAAACATTTTGAAATACTGAAACATTGTAATTAACAAATTCACATTGCAGTCAGCATATTGATTTGGACATTAACAAAATTCTGTTTATCAGTGCTTTTAAAGACATTGATGATTTTCGTTAAAAATTAACGTCGATTATTAAGAATACAATGTATTTAAGAGCGTCATTGAAGGGAAATTATTTAATCAGATTTTTCATGTTCAAGTCCAATTATTCGTTTTCTTTCCATTTTCTCTAACATCCAGTCGTATTTGTATAATAAATATTTCCAATGAATTAAATACTCATTTCCATAATGTGCTTTTCGTACACCAGAATTTTATCAATTGTTTTTTTATTCCTATTATTAAAATGCATTCGAAATATTTACTGAATTTGTTAACAACGTACAAGTAGCGGAAATAAATTTCTATTAAGGGGGCGGAGCATGGATATGGAATTATTGGTTCAATTATACATTGTAGTTTATTATAAATATTGGAATTGCTGATATTCGCAAAAGATATGCAGTTCATTAATTATTTTCGATATAGCATTCACGTAATTTTAGGCTTTCTGTACTTTAAAGCGCTTCTACAATCAAATTTACATAGTATTTACTTACAGGTCTATTTATGGACAAACCTCATGGTTTTTGCTTACATAAATATATATGTTTTTCATGGGATTTGAATTGACTTTTTATTTCGGTTTTTAAAAAGTTTTCAAAATAATGACTGTAAGTAATTAATTAGACTAGGAAATATATATTCCTATATATTAATTAAATTAGATGAAATTACATAACTTGGCTGTAAAGTTAAGTTAGAATACACTTTCGATGTGCAATAACGCATTGTTTAAAAGACGAGCAAGTAAATTAATATTGATTAACTATTTATTGACTGCTATACTCGGATATTCATGACGATCTGCGATAAGATATTTAATTTAAATTTTGATACATCCAATCTCCAATAGGCAGTTGGAACCCGATCCTTTTGTTTTAATATGACAATACAACTTTCAATTAAATTATTTCAAGATGATCGAATAGTTTATTATGCGCCAGATTTTCATTCTTTTTCCAACTTTCAATTAGTTCTCGTGCATTTTAATTGGGATAATTAAAATATTTAATATTGTTCTTCGTTTAATAAGACTAAAAGCAGAATTAAGAATAATGAGAATACATATTTCACTACATAATAAACACACATATATATATACACGTATGGCTTCGTAGTTGCATTTTTATCTTTAATATTTAAAATAACGTGCCATTAACATTATATTTAATCAAACGCGCTGGTTAAAACTTTAAAAGCTTTACATAACTCTAAGTTTTCAATTAACCATTACTTTAAAGTACTTCGGTAATAAACGGACTTGTCTTTTCAGCATTAATTATTTATACGTGGAATGCCATTGAATCAATGCCGAGCAATTTTATTACTTTGAAATATATTATTATTTTATTATTTCGCGCCTCTTATATTACAATAATGCTCTTGAATTTGAATTATTCATTTCTGGTGAATATAGGAATGTCACACCTTGGTATCTCGTAACTTCAATTTAATATCATACCATAAAATATTTAATTATTTTCGAATACTAAAGTTATCCAGATATAGATCGTAAAACGAGGAGCGATTTATTTATCATTATTTTAATTGCATATGCCTTTAGATCGCAAAACGGCTCAAGGCGTTTCTAAAAACTCCAACGCGCTTTCTTTTCATCTTATTACTTGACCATAAAAGGCAGACGGTGAACTATTTTAAACTTATTATACTTTCATCTTTAGAAATTAATAAAACTAAATAGTCAACAAAGTACGACAAAAAAACGCGAAATCAATATATATATCTCATGCTCTAATAAACAGACCGAGCGAAGATATTCTTGATAGTCAAGCAAAGTTTATTAAAAATAAAATAATGATCCAAAAAATATTTAAAGTATATTGAGGCTGTTATTACAAAGAGATGTCAGCTTCTTATCTGGAATTATATACACGAGCATAAAGTTGGAATCAATAGTTACGTTGTTGTAACTTAAGGCCGATCCGGCAGTATCCAATTATACGTCCTTTTCACCTTTAAAAAACATTCACACTTTCTGCAATCGATCATAAATCTCTTTGTAAATATGATAAAAATGAGCACGAATGCATGAAAATATTACTTAGGAATTTGCTATTTGCTGTTTAGGAACATGCTACTTACGAATTAGGGATTTGCTATTTGCTGTTTAGGAACTTGCTATTTGCTATTTAGGGATTTGCTACTTACAAATTAGGGATTTGCTATTTGCTATTTAGGAACATGCTATTTACGAATTAGGGATTTGCTATTTGGTGTTTAGGAATGTACTACTTACAAATTAGGGAATTGCTATTTGCTGTTTAGGAACATGCTACTTACGAATTAGGGATTTGCTATTTACAAATTAGGGATTTGCTATTTGCTATTTAGGAACATGCTACTTACAAATTAGGGATTTGCTATCTACAAATTAGGGATTTGCTATTTGCTGTTTAGGAACTTGCTATTTACGAATTAGGGATTTGCTATTTGGTGTTTAGGAACATGCTACTTATAAATTAGGGAATTGCTATTTGCTGTTTAGGAACTTGCTATTTTCTGTTTAGGAACATGCTACTTACAAATTAGGGATTTGCTATTTGGTGTTTAGGAATATGCTACTTACAAATTAGGGATTTGCTATTTGCTGTTTAGGAACTTGCTATTTACGAATCGTAGGAATACATGAAAATACTTGCCTGCCGAGATAAACATAATTCCTACTGAGTGAACTCGATGGATGGAATGAAAGTTCGACCGCGAGACGAGAAATCAAATCAGAGTATCCAAAGACTCGCCGCGGCACCTTTCGAACATTAGTGTGCCCCGGACATTGCCTGTTTCATAAACTATTAAAGTATTGTGCGCGAGTTTTCGTCGGCCAGGTAAAAACTCACCGCCGACCGGGGCCGAGTGATTATACAAAGAAGGGAGGGCGAGTGATTATACAAAGAAGGGAGGGCGAGAGAGGGCGAGAGAGAGATATAGAAGGTAGGCGCAGCGAGGCTGGCAATGATGGGCGACAAAAGCAGCACCTCGAGCACCAGCAGCCTGGCACTGCCGTCGATGCCGGGGACGAGTCCCGAGGGTGGGGCCAGTCCTCGTCGTGCCGTCAGTCCCCTCCTCGAGGTTCGCCGACCCCATTGTACCCTCAACTGCGACCACTGCAGCGGATACCTCGAGGATCTCTATAAACAGAGTAGGTCGCTCGGGAGCATTGAAACTGATGCTTCGCCCTTTCAAACAATGCATGCCCGCACACCAATAACTTCTCATTCTCATCGGCAGTACTTGTAGTTGCGTTTTTAGGCCCAAAGTCTCGGGAACTTGGTCGCTCTCTCGCTTTAATAAACGGTAAGTGTATCGAGTACGTGCTTAATTCCAAGTCTTATTTATCCCCCGAGCATAATCCCTCTACGTGGGAATCTCATTAATTGGCACATTCTCGTATTGTAGCATAATTATGCGCAACGATTGTTATACTTTTAAATAGTCATCGAGACTGCCGATTTTCTTATTTGTTATCAGTAGTGATAAATAACATGTTTTGTCACAAGTTCGGTGCTTTCGGTGTTCTATAGGGGTTCTTTTATTGAAACACAGTGTCTTTCAAGCAATTGCACTCATAAATACTAATATTAATATTGAATTAGAAAATTTACTAATGGCTTTATCGAAGTAAAATCAAGTAAATTCTCTGCCGTGTATTATAGAATTGTACACAACGAAGAAATGCAATATACGAAACTTTATTTCACAAGGAAAAATGAAATTGTTATGTACCATTGTAATGATGTATGTCGAATGTGCCATAACATTCACTCTAATAGAATTAATTATCTTGCCAGTGATTTCACTCTTTGGAATAATGTTTTTATATGTAATTGTAATAATATATAAGAATCCCGAGGGAAGTTTATTAAATCGGAGTAATGAGACTTTTTTAATTTAAATTTAAAAGTATGGAATTTTCAATTTCTCTAAAATTTATTTACATGCTCGATCGCAAGTCCAATATGTGATATTATTTTTCAATATTCACTTATTAAAACAGCTAATCGACCACTCGTCTCCATATACGAAAGATATTATATTATAAAACTTTGTAGGCTTTGGAACTACGGTGATGTGCATGCAGGTTTATCCCTACACGACGTCATACGCCTCAATAATTATTAATAATTGCGCACTGAATTTCAAAGGCATGCTTTTGTTGGACATTCGAGCGAATTTCTTTAAATACGCAGCAAATTCTTCCTATATACATTGCTTCCTTCTTACCATAAGCTTTTCATTTGCAGTGAAATTCTGTAATCTAGACCACCGAGTTTTTCATTTTACTATATTATTGTGCTTTAATGCTGTTTAATTAATTAATTTACAGTTATCTCTACGTTTTAATTGACCCGTGAGTGCTATTATGGAGTGGTGTAAGAGTGTTAAATTGTAAATCGATATTATTGAAGTGAATGAAGCAACTAGTATCTTCCGAGTGGTAATTTTTCATTTTAAGAAACATAAGCTCAGCCTTATTGCTACAATATTTTATGGGAATAAACACTCGAATAAAGTTTGCTCCTGAATGCTCTTCAACTCGTACACATAATTGTCAATGAGCAGTTGCTCAATACGTAATTTCAGTGCTTTATGCAATTCTCTACTTTACGGCGTTGTAAATGTCGCTTAATTTATCTCTGAATTTTTAACAATTTTCAAGCTTAATATATTTATAGATATGAAGCTCAACATATAATAGAATATGAAGCTCAATATTATTGAGGAATAATTTCTAGTAGGACGCGTCACGAGCAAATAGTTTATCAAAGGAAATTCTCAAAAAATGTTTTCTTCTAAATAAAGAAAATTCATTGTCGCGCTATTTATTGGAAGGTATAATAAAAATTAATTTTACAAGATTATATTACTAGAGTATAATGTGTGATGTAGTATTTTTTCATGTCAAACTTTTATAGAGTAAAGCTACGATGGAGTTGATCAAAGCTCGTGATTGAGAAAAATTTACAGTCGATATGTCGAGACATTGCACACTATTTCTTAATTAAACGCCATTTACTTAGAAATCTACATTTTCGGAATTTAAGCTCAGTTTAAAATTACTTTTACATCACTTGCACGTCACATTTTAGCTGCTATTATAATTTCGATAACCATAAATCATGCGTTAACATTTATTGATGCGACAATTTCGAAAAACTATACTTTATTTATAATTCTAAAACGGCCGTGGAGCGTATTTCGTTATAGTTCAGCTTTACGAGATGCTATAAGATATGAGAGACAGAGAGAGAGAGAGAAGCAACGAGTAAGGGAATAAAAGTGAGATAGAGTCGGAATTGGAGGGTTGTATGTTGTTTTTGGCTAATAAAATGCTTCTGCTCTTTCTTTTATCTGGAAATATATCATACGTAGTTTCAGAGTTCGCCCCTGCTTTTCCTATAAAAACTTCATGTTATAATTTCTTATATACAAATCACACTCGACAATCACTTAATCTGGAGCAAGCATAACGAAATATAAACGAATTTATAGATTGACAATTTATTATTTTTCATCAACAAGAAAGATTTATTTTGTAATTTTTATATCACAAACACACAACTCCAATGGAATAAATACATTCGTAAAATTACGTTTATTTTATACGCCCACACACCTATATATATATATACACACACACACACATACAAATATATATATGTGTGTGTATATACGTAAGAAGAGTTAACGTTCACTGATTCGCGCTCATGAATATTCATAAGTAATTTAAAACAATTAAAATGGGAAAATAATTTAATCAATTACGCTTCAGGAGAATTTAATTATCCAAAAACATTGCTTAATATCAATATTGATAAAAGTCCTAATGCATAAATATTACTGTAGATATTAATGTGAGATAATTTTAACGTATTTAATTGGTGAAAATTTATGTTTACTATTGTTAGTTGTAGAAGATAAAAAATTAAAGTTACCTTGCATTCTCAAATAGACGAATATTATTAACAGATTAATCATCGATTCATTTTATCAGTTAACTTCGTTACTTGGTCGAGAAAGTCGGTGATAAATTTTTAAATTTCGCTTCACACATCTCTTTGATAACTAAAGAGCCATAAAGTTCTATTTTTAATTTCCTCTATAATGCATAATAAAAAGAATAAAACGAGTTATTAGTGATTTTGTTTTTCTGTTGGTTGTAGTGTGGGGACATGTTACGAATCACGTAATCTTAAGAGTTCAATCAATTGTATATTTTTATTTCGCGATCACTGTAAAGAGAATAAAGAGCAAAATAAATGAAGCATTTAGCAATGCAGTAAGTATTTTTTCAATGCCCTGTTTACTTCCCATGTTTACTTGAGAAACTGTCTCCCTTCATTATCGCATCTCAACTCATCGAAGGAGACGAACGAAAATTCCCTTTCAAGTTGATTTAACTAAACAAAGACATTTCATTTCTTCTGCCTTATAAAAGATCTTTATACATGTTTATTATTCTAACGATAAAAGGAGATTCTTAAGTATCGTTAGAAAAGCCACGATAATCCTGCGAAATCCGTGCTTCGAACAAAAAGAATTATTACATATAGTCAACGAGACTAAAAGTTCTCCTAAAGTTTACCTAAATTTTTACTCTTAGTATTTACATTGTTAATAATATCGTAAACATTTTATTTACAATTTATTTGCGGAATTGAAGAGAAAAGGAACGATTATTTAGCAGTCAAATACTTGAATTTTAATACATTATTCTCGCGATAATTATATATTATTTTGTAGCACATTGTTAATACACTTCTCGTCTTCTAGTTCAAATAACTTTTCACTTACAATTAATATAGCAACGTTAATTGCGCGATAAATAATTTTCTAAAAACTATTTGCATTTTGTTATTATAATAGACGACACATCGATCACCATATCTTCCGATAATCATCATAGATTACAAATAATAAACGATAACGATCATCTTGTTTAAGAATTGTGGAAAATTTGCTTACCAAGTAAATCATATCAATCAATCATCTCAATAATCTAATGTTTTCTGCGTTCTCTACTGCCTGATCGAGCACGTTTGTACTACTTATGCGCAATACAGAATTACGAATCAATATAATAGAATTTCTTGCCTTTCGATTTTACTTTTTTAAAGCATGTTTATTTATAATATATCAAGGTAAAATGGCGGGCACTATAATTTCCAAAGATTATATATTATTAATCCTTGTGAAAATACGCTCTTGCTCAAATAAAAATCGTATAATCAATAATAGGAAAGTAGATATGAAAGATTGTTCGGGTAAGCCATCCAATGCTTCTCAATTTGTAGATTTGTATGATCTTATTGCTTGGCTAATAATAAAGATCAAATCGTAAATATTTTCATATAATGATGTGGTATTAGCTAGTGGTGCAACTACATATTGGGATAATTGGAGAGTAATGAAGGTGGAGATCAAAAGTCGAGCTTCTTCTTATTGTCCACGAGAACTCTCATATCCTTCATAATTGTAATAAATGCTTTCTCCCATTTGTTCATCGAATACCTTCGAGTTAGGCAGTGAGCTACCACTGCCTCTCAATCAAAAATTCTCGATTGCCAGACGAATAAACAGGACGACGGCCATTACAATGCCGTTCACATGCCAGGCTTATTCAGCGTCAGCACGAAAAAGTTGGGAGTCGATGACCTGCATACTAAGTGACCAAGTGGATTGCGGTGGAGCTTGGGGAGCTCATTTCCGACATTGACATTGTTGGAGAAATGCAACGGCAATTCAGCGCTCTTGGCCACCAGTCACTAAGCAGCCGAAAAGACCGACGCGAGTTCAAGCAGTAACAATGCCTGAAATATCGAGGCATCGTTGAGCGGCGATCCATGAGGCTTTGAGATACTAGATCATTGCCCGCCAGCTGTCTGATTTAGTTCGAGAAAGATTGGGAGCGATACCATTCGGGCAAATTTTTTCCACTCCATTATAAATCAGCATCGCCTCTTACTTAAAATCTAGAATCATTTTGAGTGAAGGCAGGAAGAGTTTTTGAAATGCTTAAAATTCAGGCAAATATAGAGAGGAAATCTATTTTATAATTTTCTTATTACCCAGTCAACTTGCCTCCCCCTTTGATCCAATCCTTCCAATTTTAAATTTCCATCGGTGATGCAACGATGCATTTCAAACTGGACTTGCAACAAAACAACTCACCATCATCATTATTCGTAATTACGTCGAGCTTCTTTATATCTGCAAACGGGAGCTCAAGTTGTCACGAGTTTCTGAAACGCTCGATGAGATGGCAAAGTGATTGCTCACTGGTAGTTTTGGCACTGGGAATCAAAGTGTCGGGAAGTTTAACATTTAACATCATTCGCATGTGTAACGTCGGCTTCTGCAAATACAAGCGCGCTTCCAATGGATAATATGCATTAGGAAAATGCAGCTGATCGGCTGGGTTTGTCTTTGAAAATGGTGCGAGTGGAGGGGGGAGAGTCGCTTGATTAAATCGCAAATGAATACGCAGCGGCTTCCATGAGAATATTGTACTTTTGTAAGGAATAGGAATGTGTTTATGTGTCTGTGCGGTAAGCTCGGATCTCCTTTGTGCCAATAAGCGACAATTCAAGAGTCCTTAATATATATTGAGAGGACTATTTATTGACAGTCTAATTGCTCAATTATATCGTTCAATTGCTTCCAATCTCTAATATTTATTGTCAATTTTGCTCCGTTAAAGTTTATCGTATACACATAAATCTAGACAATTCCACGGCCGATATATCTGCGCATATTTGGAAAATTTTTTCAACTTAATTTACCATCGGCCTTCGATATTTCCTCCACGATATTTATTAAATATCTCAAAATATCCGAGCAATTTTCACAAACCTGCAAAATAATAGAAAAATACGATGAGCCTTTTTTGCAGGCCGTTAAGCGCAATTTGATGTGCAATGCAACAAAAGAGGGCGAAAATTGCGAGGCACAATGCATTTAATGGGGCCTTCCACGTTTCATTGTCGAATCGAAGGCAAATTAGAGTTGAGTTGGCAAATAAAAAGTGAGAATGGCCACTCTTGCCCTCATATTTTCACATTGATAAATCTATTTTCGTTATGACACTCGAGATGGGCGTCATGACATCGGGAGCCGAGGCCAATCGACTCCCAAACTCCCATCGGATTCACCCGACTTCCTTTACATTCCTCCCCCCCATTCACATTGCACAGCTGACCTCCGCTAATCGATATTATCCACCTCCCGGCGACATCGGCCCTCCTCACCTCATCCTCTTGTTACTAAATGATCATCACCTGAGCGATTAAATAACTGCTCGGCCTGCTGTAATTATTTGGCCGATTCGTCAATGTTCGCATTAGAGACTTTAGTAGCTCAAGCGATCATTGCTCGCTTCTTTCGCTCACGAGTCCCGAGCTAATAATTCAGATTTAACAAGTCGAAGTAGCAAGGGTGAGGCAAATTTCCTCGAATTTTCACGTCCAGTACTAGAATGGCAATGATAATTAGGCTGCCTAGGAACGTGACTTATTTTGCAAGAACGAGGCATTCAAGCATTAGACAATTCATTATATTTAACTTGGATGAACGATACAAAGGTCAACGCTGCAATAACATTAATTGAATACGAAAGATTAATAAACGGACAAGTATTACAAAGTTTGCCCAGAGATATGTTGGTTAATGTCGACTATACTACCACTTTCTGATTGAATATGATAATAATTTGATCGATAATGTTACATAAAGTGGGTTGCCTCGAGTATCAATATTATTCTCAAAGATGCTTAAATCTGTAAATTATGTAACACGTGCGTACAGTCTAAGCTGCACGAGAAAAATTAGCCTACGATTTTACTTGAACGTTGCAATTTTAAATGATAATCTGAAACTGCATTACGCATGTTATTGATACTTGGCAGTTTTCGCAATTATACTTTGTCATATTCGATAAAATAACAAACGCGTTAAATTACGTTTTTTAGCATTGAATGATAAACATCATAAACGAAAACAATATATGCATGGAATAATTTACGCATTGCTATATATATATATATATATATACACACACATATATTGCAATATATTTTATTGCCCGTAAAATTATTCCATGCATATATTGTTTTCGTTTATGATGTTTATCATTCAATGCTAAAAAACGTATATATTATTTATAAATATGTATGTGTTTATTTATTTGTGCAAAAGGATATTCATCTGAAATAAATATTCCCGTCTAAAAGAATGCGTTAGTAACATTTCAAGTACAAAAGAGAAATTTGATCGTAAATACACCAAAATTTGCTTTGTTTATTTGCTCGGCAAACAGACGTAAGCTTTTGTATTTTGCGTACATTGCACAAGTATAAAAGAACTTTTACAAATCTATTCTTCCTTTCATTTCCCAAGCACTTACAGCGTCCCTACACAATTCCTTGACCGTTTATTACAACTAAATGTAATACAAGTGTTTTGTCCTCTACTCGATATTATTACAATAAATGTACGATATTCGTTAAGAATTTTTGAATATTATCGTTGAATATTATTCAAACATTTGTTATGACGAGCATACGAGTGCGTTCCAATATATTACGTGCGGCCTCTGGTTAATAAAAAAATCAGCATAATTTTTTATCTTGTCAAGCTTCTTATGAATTTTCATTTCAATTTTTCTTTGCCCAACGAAATGAGATTCAATTAAATAATTGCTCTTCTATTAATATCATTAGCCGTTAATTGGTTTTCATTGCGCTTGCTTAAATCGAGTGATTTATAATCCGAATGCGTTTATAATATATATATATGAATTCACTTCGTTTCCAAATATAACGAATGTTTATACTTTTAGTCCTGAGAATTGTAAAATTTGCTTGAAAAATCGAGCAATAATCAATAGATGATAATCAATGAGTAGAGTTCGGTTGGCATAATTATCCGTTATGATGCACTGCAAATAAAAAGCGTGCAATTGTATCTGAAATGGGAAATGATATTGTTAAATGCTGGTGATGGGGAGGTTGTTGTGAGTGTTTGCGAGTGGCTTAAATGTTTAAATGGCGGAGGACTGGTGAGGAAGAGAGTAGTCGCGAGGAGTTTTAGTCGACTGGAAATTTATGAAAACTGTGCACTCCTTTCACCTCGGCTAATGTGCTTCCGACTAAACCCACCGATGCACATGCACTCCCGTATTTGTATTGTCGTCGTATCATAATAGTGGCGCTAAAATCCGATACTTGCATTAGCTCGCGTACGTGACGACGCCATTGTGAGAAATTATGCGACTTGGCGTATGTCTATTTCGAAATGAAATATTACCTCATCTGCCTGACTATGTAGCACGTTTTACACGTACGCGCGCACATCGATATATTAATTGGATTTCTCCTGCAATATAAAATGTAGCGTGTCTGTGTGTGTGTGTGTGTGTGTGTGTGTGTGTGCGCGCGTTTCCGTGTGTGGAGTATTTTCATTTTACGGCTAATTAATTTAGGGGATTTATTTCGTCACACTCTACTCTATTTAATTCTAATTCAATATTTTATTGCCGTTAATTTGCATTGATATTGGCAGGGCCTTTTTACTTTCCAATTTTAATATTGCCATGCTATAGGAAACTCTTTCATTTTGTCATTATATATTATTGTGTCCCATTCTACTTTAACTGCCTCGTGCAATTATTTTCCCTATATTGCATTGCCATTTCCTCGATTAAGCTCCACCTTATTTCACGTGCCCTCCCCCGCCCTATTTAATTCGGGAAATAATTTTTCCACGTTGCCTTTAAGCAACTACGTAATGTCGCCTCATAATTGCACGTCACATCTGCTGAAAAAAAAGTCTCGGCGAGCCAGCTTCAACGCTTAAATTTAATGTTAGTTTAGCAGTTCAAAATTACACACGCAGACCACTTGACTGACATAACTGCTTTTCGTCCTCGTCCTTGTGATTTATAAACTTTTCAGCGAAACCAATGTGCCGCTGATTATCCCTGGGGGCTTCATTCACCTCTTTTCTCTCGTTCCACATTGTTTGCTCTCCACAAAAGGCAAAATGACGCTCCAAATCGTCCAAAACTTCTGAATATTTTTACAAAGAGATGGCACAAAGTTATATATCCTTCTTTTAACAATCGAGGTGGTGAATGAAGTCAATGAAAAAGTTGATTCCCGTTCGCGAGCCCGTGATATCTGTGAACTGATATCGAGGTGCGGCATAAAAGATCCATGCCCATACGTAAAAAGCTTATACCTCAATCTCGAAGCTTTTGCTGCTCGTGAGTGTGCTCTCACAGTTTTGCGGACACATATACTTGCCAAAGCACAGGCGGAGCTTGCGGTTAAGTATCGTAGCTTTCGAATGGCGCGACCCTGCATTAAAATGTGTATGAGGAGTGAATTACGTTAAGCACGCTTGGCCATTAGAATATAAGCCATTATTATTACGAATCTTTGATATCTTTGACTTAATTTTAAGTGACGAAATTATGCTCTCAATCCCATGCCAAAATAATGGGATTGAGAGAAATTCATTGGCAATAAAGGGTTTTTCAAATTAAGACTTACTTTGAGGAGAATTTGAATGAATTTTTTCTTTGTTACAGAGATTATAGAAGGAGTTCGAAAAGGTGGCGGATCTCCTTTGAGGCCTTTCCTAGATGAAACTTCCGTCGACGAAGAAGTGAGTTTACTAATTAAGCCAATCATTATTACTCCCCTCAAAATGAGCAAATTGCCAATTTATCACCTCAAACTATCAAAATGTTGATTATCGTATAAAGAAACGTTTACCAATCACTTCAATGAGAATTGCTTTTTAAATTGCTGACGCCGAACACTTTAAGCTCACATGCATTTCACACAACTAAGCTTAAGGAAATTTGATTGTCGTATTGAAAATTTTAATTGCACGCAGGTTGCATCACTGATGGATCGATGTTGGGCCGAAGATCCCGCTGGGCGACCAGACTTTGCAGGCTTGAAGGATATTGTTCATAAAATCAACAAGTATGAATTTTCAATTTGTTTCTCTCCCGTAAATAACGAGGCCTTGCGATTTGAAAAAATTGAGAAAAATCAGTAAAATTGTGTGCCAAATTAAGCGCCAAGTGCTAAATTATCCTTTCAAGTCGCCGACGACATTACACATTATTCCAATCGATCGGAGCAATATAATTTATTATTATTATTATTATTATTCAATACTTAATGCTTATGGATATTAAGTAATATTGAAGATTTTTCAGTTTGGTCTGCTGGAAATGCATGCATTCAGATGCAATTTTTCCTCAGAGGCAATGTACGACATTACTGCTTTTACAAAACAAAAACGATGCGCAATTCAATGGTTACAATGAAATGAGAGTAGATATTTCAACTATTATAATGACTTAATAATGGAATAAATTAAGATTTGATTCGACCAAATTTGAAATCCGTCTTTCATTCCTTTAACAAATATTCACACGAAGAAGAAAAAAAACGATCATTTAAATGTAAATTAAAAATGTTAAAATAATTCGGTTACGGCTTGCGCGATTGTAATACTTCAGTGAGTTTGCAATAATCGTTCATCTCGATTCCAACAAGTAATTATCTGATATCAATTTTATTAAATAAAACGTAAAGATAAATGCGTTACTTTGGTGGCGATCGTTATTAGGTTCAAGGATCGATGGAAAGTCTTGATTTATAAATGAAAAAAAGTTTACAAGGCAACAAATGCCGACATCTTCGTGTAAAGTATGAGAATTTGGTGGATCAAGTGTCTTTGAAGAAATGAAGTAAAACAAACTTTCATGTTCAAAATACAAATGAGAGGTCATATTAAAGGGCAAATGTAATGTTATAATTCGAGGATAAATGAGCATAGAGCAAAAATATAAATAGCAAGACAAAAAAAAATGAAAGTGCCCCCCCCCTCTTTCCGGCCAATAAGGCACCATAAATTTCATGAAAAAAGTCTATTATGTAGGGTAAATTTTGCATAATACGCATAAATTAAGGCGCCGAATAATAGAAAGAGGGTGAGCAACGGGCGGGGAAGAAAATATTGACGTTGAAAGGCAGGAAGAGGAATCTTCTGCTTTGTCGAGTACGGGCTTACCATAGACATAAGTCTAGGTTCTATGATATGAGTGTGTGTACGTGGCTGAGTGCCTTTGCGTGACTGATCTCCCGTCACTATTTGAGAAATAAAAGTGAAAGAGAGAAGAGAGGGAGGGGGAATGGGGCTCTTAGCGAGAGGGAGAGAGAGAGAGACAGAGAGAGACAGGAATGGGTCAAAAACCTCTGATATTGGCATACTTCCCGACTTTCTTATCGATCTTTTCTTTCCCTCTTTTTCTATTTCCTCGACATTTCTTCAGCACTTGGCACAATATTTATATTTATATATATATATCTCTCTCTCCCTCTCCCTCTCTCTCTCTCCCTTATATATACACACATATATTTATTTATCTCTATAATATATATTTATATATACTTTTTAATTGCATTTACTGTTTATATATATATATATATATATATTGAAATGATTAATATTATATATTGATTAAAATATAATTTAATGCATTTATTTCCAATTTCTAAACAGATATACAATTACTAGAGACAAAAAAGCTTGTATACATTAATAACTTACTTAATTTAAAATAATAAATATTTACAACTTGGTTCAACACATCATAACAACTTTCATTTTACTGTTGTAATAGCTTAATTCTCATATAATGTATATACAAAAAGAAAAAAAAGAAAAAACTTATCGAGTTACATTGAACTATGTAGTGTAAAGTACCGAAGAATGTATGCTTCGAAGCCACTTTAGTATTAAATCAATTTACAATTATGTATTTAATGTATTCAATTGTTATCATATGTGCCTTATTGAATTTACGTGATTAGGTAGAATACACGAATAAGTACATGTAAATTGTAATTAATCATATACTGAACAAAATACTAATAATTTATTTTATATTTCAATTTTAAAAGAAAATTTTAAATATATTAAATATCTAAAATATTATTAAATATCTAAAAAATTGTTGAAGCCGTATAAGCAATTAATGATTATTTCAAGTGCATTTTTATACTGATTTGTCTAAAGATTCAATCAGCGTATTCATCTTTAGCTATTTATAAAAGATGAATTTAATTGCAATAGTTTAAATCTGTTGAGAAATATGTAAAATTCTTTAATTCATTCGGTTAAAAAATTTTATATATTACAGTAACCTCTACATTTTTTTAAAAATATTTTATAATTAAATAAAAAATAAAGCGTGCAATACTTTTATGTTTCCAAGTACTTTTAACTTAGTTACCATGAATAGGAAGAATTTTCTCTCTTTCTTGATACAAGTAAATAATTGGATACCCAGAGTATTTATATTGCTGTAAATAAATTAAATATTTAATCTGAATGTCTATAAACATAAAGTATCAGATTAAATGCATCTACTTTGAATAATTTGATTTAACGTAAAAGAAACTATTTAGGATATCAGTTTAGGAGATCAATTATTTTCTGCTTTCATAACGTGAAAAATTTCAATAAAACTATCAGATATCTAATTGCTTGCTTGATTCCCAATTTGATTCTTAATTCTTAAGTTAATGTTGCATATTCGCAGGCCTAGAGAAATTTAAAAAACAGCAATTTAATCGATGATGTGTGAAAAATGGCTTCATCGGTTAAAAATAAACTTTTCATCTTCACTTTTGAGTCGCATCGTTCGACTAGACTATTCAAATATTCTATGACTTTTCCAGTTATAACGAACTCCCAGTATAACAACGGAAACTTGTTTTCCAAGTTCTTCATATATACGACAGACAGATCACGTCCCAGTAACTTTTGAATAAAATTTCGAATATTAATAAAAAAATATATATTAAGATATCAGAAAATGAAATATTACTTAATTTCTTTCTATTCCTTGTAATAATAGAATTCAATAGTACGTAATGACTTGCATTAAACTATTATTATACATTTAATGGTAACGAAAAATTCAATAATTTCTATGTTGCATTTATGTGTTGGAAAATAAGCAACGTGACAATTGATATTCCTTTACATTTTAATGAATGTAATTTATAAATTGTTTTTGATAATTAGTCCAAGTCATTTTAGTTTGTAAGTTCACAATTATCATATTGTTGTATTGAAAAACTACAACCGATATCATCACTTAATTAGGCTAAAATTTGAAAATAAAATAAAATTGGCTAATATTTACAAATTAGTGGCTGCAATTAATTTTCTTGCATTAATTGTTTTAATGTTTTTATTAAAAAATTAACAAATTATTTATCAATTTATTGGTAGTATTGATCGAACTTAGAATACAATATCAAAAAGATTCAAGTGATATTGCATAATTAAGACACAATCCTATTTATATTTCGTATTGTCATCATATAAATCATCAATGGATTACATCAAATTTCCTTTCACTATCTACAAATCAAAATCAACATATGAATTATAATATCGATTAATCTTTAAGAATTATGAACATATAAGAGATAAGTGTAATAATAGTAATTCTTGTTGATGTAAATATATATTTTTTTTTGTTACCTCTTATATTATGTTTATTAACGGTGAAAATTATATTTTTCAATATTCTCAATTCAAGAATATATGGAAATTTTCATTTATGAATATATACTGGAAATTTAATTATATTCATGAATTTTCGAAAGAATTTTCCAAAATACACGCTAATTAAAATTATACAATATTAAAATAATCGTTAATTAACACCTCGAGTTAATATAGCCTCGTCTAGTAATCTTATTGACTTAATTATCTGTAATGTTACAATATTTGTTGCTAATAGCATACTAATATATATTTTCAATTACACGTCCTTTTTAATTATCACCATTTAATGGAATCATTGTTATAGAATTTCAGAACTTGGAAAGCACTTTAAATATTATTATTATTATTCTATCGATATAGATATAATTTTGAATGTTTTATGATATTATCGGATGCACCGTTTGATTAAATTTGTTACTTAGTCGTTTAGTGATGATATGGGTACCCAGGTTTTCATAAAATCACTATTAATCCCGAATTAGTGTTTGGAATTAAAATCTGCCCATGTTCATTCAGTCTTATGTACGTTGCATTTGAAGATTTTGTTGTGCTAAAATTTGAAAAACATTAAATTATTGAAAGTATATATTTAGGCACATGATTAATATATATGATTTATGATAATCCGTTAAATTATTCCTAATCTTCAATGGCACATTACATGTTAAAAAGCATGTGCATTGGCTAATACAAAAATTCCTTAACAAGTAATAAATTATATGACAAAAGCTCTTTAAAAATATTCTTAATTCTGAAAAACATTCCTTCGCCTTAAAGCTAAAAGAAACTAGCAATTAGAATCGATTTAGAGTTGGCTCACTAAATAATACCATAAAACATTAAATGCGAATGACAATGATTATTGAAAAAATAGTTTGTAAGAATGAGTTCCTTTATAATTTATTTATAATTGAAGAAGAACAATACTCTCTTCACTAGTACGTATCCTGAATTTAATATAGAATATCATCGAAGCTATTCCATGAGTTTAATCATAACATTTAGGAATAATTTCTCAATGCACACCAACCGAATGGTTTGAAAGTAATGAAAAGTTAAATGTAACAAAGAATACTTTTTCTAATCAAGGTAGAATATGCTTACATATCACATTACTTTTTCACCAAGATTATTTATGTTGAGATGTTTAAAACAAAACAGACGCAATGAAATAGAGCATTAAGGAATTTATTATGTTCATAGACTATAGTTGTGGAGATGGAATTTATAAGAGTCTAAAAGTAGTCTAAAAATAGTAGGTTAGCACATATAATTTTATTCTTTGTTTCGCTGATTTCAATTGAAAAGTCCTTCAGCTTACTTGAAAAAGTACTTACATGACTTTCTCATTTAGCAAAGCATACTCATTTCTTTTCATTTTTATTTCAGATGTTTTTAGATGATGAAGATTCTCTTCTCGTGTATTTAATTTAAATTTTCACCAAGAGCATTCCAAGTACTGAAAAGAAGTGTATAAATAAGCTGGAGTCCAAATTCTCTAAAAATTATACAATTGAGCAGTTTTTGAACGCCACTACTACAAATTTAATACATTTTCATAAGACAATGAATTTGAAATTCTTACAAAGCCTTCTCAAAATCCACAAATACATGCACTCATTTTCATTTCAACTCGTAGTTATATTATATTTAAACAATATTAACACGATCGATTACGTTAAAAATATATGTAGCACAAGTAAATATAAATTTTAATACAATGTTAAGATGATTTTAATAAACGTAGTCAATAGTTTCTCGGGCTATTTTTTAAAAATCTTTCCATTCCGAGAAAAAGTAAGCACATTAAAGAAAATTACCTCAATATATTAATTAATGTTGATATATTTTTTTGCATATAGCTACAATACAAGTACGAGTGAAAGAATTGTCAGATATATGAAATGTATAGAGAAGCTGGAACTTTTAATGCAAGATAATTGAATAAATACTTAAGAACTTTGATAGATAGAAGTGGGGAAAAATGTGAATAATGAGAGAAGGAGATGGAAGTAGAGTGATTGAAGTATATTATATTGTGTAGTGGCATGATAGTAAAACTTTGTGAGTTGGTCATGTCGAATAAAATAATGAAACGTAGCAGAGAAGTTTGAATTTCATTTTCATAATTTTCCGCCACAAATGAGAAATCTGATTTGAAATTATTTATTATTCAGTTCTCAATGGATGCAAATAGATTTCTTAATAACTTGATCATTTAAAGCTCATTCTTTAATACCAATTTTAAGGCCCCATTATTATTTACATAGTAATGATTGTATGTGGGTAAGGAAAAATCCGTGAAAAAAAAAAAATAGATGAATAATTTACCGTGAATCACCATAAAGCGAGAGACTAGTAATTGGATAATTTTGCTTAATGGATTTGACAAAATCAATAAGGAAGAACTAATTAATTCAAATGAAAATCATCTTGGCGAGTTGATGAGCAGCTTTGCATAGTTATCTGCATAACTTAACATTTCATTAGTCAATTTGAATTTGTCGCTCACAATTACTTATTGATACAACATCTCCATAGTTTGTAAATAGTAGTTTAATATGAATTTCTTATCTATATTCTCGTTCCTAATGAGCTGATCACGATGTCTTTGTGAATGTTTTTCGTTATCAAAAGACTTGGCTTTTGACGAAGTACATTAAAAGCTAATACTTAACCATTGAATGGCCGTTGAATGTTTATTTCGAGCACACTCACACAAATGACGAAATATTAAACGTGAATAATTTGTGCATTAAAGGCCTTCGGATCATATAAACAAAGAGACAACATGTACGTTTGCAAAGAAGCAAACTTTTCTGAGAGAAATAAGTACATCAAGTATTGTACTGATATTAAGCAATATATTAATGTATTAAGAAGTAAATATATTTCGGCCTCGGTGCTACTCAGTGAGACGTAGATCTTCTTGAAAGAGTAGACTAATTGATCTATGGCCATCAGAATCTCGGTCAATGAGTTTTACTTCCATACCATTTTCAGAATATAACGTTCTTCCAGTTTAAAGCAAAATTGATATTTTCAACCGATATTATGTAATTTAATATAGCGGCACCTAAAGCGTAAACGAAATCTTAACGAAAGGTAAATTCAATTTGCGGATAAATATGCAATTCGTAGCAAATTCTCCAAAATGTATGGGAGTAAATTTTAAAAATAAATATTCCCAATTTAACAAACATTTTATGAAGTATCATCGAGTAGGAAAGATTATGTTAAATTCTCTTTCTTCGAGTGTATAATAGATGAAGTAGAAAAGTTTTTATACGCAATTCAATGTGTACGGAGAATTTTAAACTTCGGCTTGAGAAAGAAAGTATGGGAATGTACTTTTAACAAATTTTACTGGATATAACAACTGTTAAGAAGATAGATAAATTGTACGGTCAGTATTTAATTAATTCATGGATATTTGAAAATACATTCAGAGGTAAAGAGTTGGGGTTTTATTTTAACGGAATGTCAATGTATTCTTATAAAGAAATTTTAAAATATCGGCAATAACATGTTCTTTTAAGCTTTTTTTGCGTCAGTGATGATATCTGGAGAATTGAACTATTATTTATAATGATAAATAAAAAATAATTTTTTCTTTCAATAAAAAGATGTTTTATGAAATGTTCCTTTTTTCCTTCTGAATGTTGTTTTTTTTCGAAAGCCGCCAATCAATTGGTCAACGGCAAATGTTTATTATTAAATTTATAGCAAATGATAGAATAGGATGATTTTTATCAAAAGGCTCAAAATATAAATAATACGATAAATTTTCGATTATTTTGATGTTTATCATATCGAAATTATTATCCATTTGATAGTCTAATCGAATAATTCAATTTAATTCAAAATGACGTATTTACCGAGTGCACTGGATTTACCGAATTAAGCAATTCTCTCGTAATTTCATCAATAGACTTACTTCATTGTACAACATAATATATCTATATATCTATCTATATATATATCTATATATCTATATATCTATATATATATATATCTATATATATATATAGTTGTATATATATAGTATTATTATAGGGCAATATAATAGCGGGAGGTTTATTTTTCTAAAAATTGAAATTGTGCCGATTGTTATATTTATAACATTCGGCCAAAGTTTATGAAAATAGTGGCAATTACAATGTTATATTGATAATAGTTTGTTAAATTATTTTCACCACTGCTCATCGAGAGTGTATTGGTGGGTCGAGTTTTCAAAAATTACTTTATTCTCCCGGTTTTAGCTATAATTATTGCTTGAAACGCCGAGCGTATGCTATTTGCTCGACTCGGTCAGTAAATAAAAAGCCTGTGTCTGGAAGTAATTAAATTTTGTAAAAAATTAAATGAGTTCCAATATTTATCAAGCATATGAGCTCGTTTCTGAAGGTTCGAGCGTAGAAGCTCGCCTGAAAAGCAAGAAATTCATTTGAAAAGTATTTGCTCGCACAAGTATATTATGCTTTATTTCGCCGAATTCTTCTTCACGCTCAGCAGCTCCTCCAATTTTTAATTTTTTATGTTAATAATTGTATTTCGTCTTTCATTACTGTCACGTATCTACCAACACACTCGTTCATCTCTGTGCTTCCCAGCCGTCCGCTTCTTTCACACTCTATCTCGCATCCCGTCCCACCCATCCTCCCACTCTCTCTCTCTCCGCCTCTCTGGTCCACTGATTTTTCCCTCGTTTCGTCTCTCTATCGACGTAGGAATGGCGGCAGTGGCTGGCCTGAAAGACCACTATTATCGTTCCCCGCAATTTCAAGCGAGAACTCGTGCATGAAACTCGGCAAGCACTACCTGCCTCTGCTCCACTTACGTTAACCTCATTTCTCTCTCCGACTTTCTGTCATCTTTCGCAGACAGCCCCTTCAACGTGTTCCATGCATCGGCTTTTATGTATGCACTTTCTTACTCGAGATTATAATCGAGATAAGACGCCAAATTGCCGTCCTTCTCTCTTTCTTCTCTTTGCCCCGTGGAGTTTTCGTCCTTGGGCAGGGGGACGCGGATAGATTGTATTGTCGGCCATCAATTCGCTTATTGGAAATGCTCGTTCCCTGTGTGTCTTGCAAGTGCAACACGCGTTATTCCCCTCTTGCGGGTAAATTCTAGTGGCTTTACATAAATGTGCCGGGAGATTAGGCGATAAAGCCGTTGATTAGATGAAAAGGTTCGTCGTTCATCAATTGCTCGCAGTGCTATTGGGCGGATCTTTCACTGAATTCATTAGTATTGGTTCACGATCTGCTCGATTGAATATTTATTAATGTATGGGAAAATATGGGCAGTATATTGCCCGTACGACCGACGATTAATGAAATATTAATGGCAATGTAATTAATGCAGCGGGCATAAAGCAGTTCGAACAGGAACTTTAATGCGTTAGCTTAAAAGTCGTTATCCCTGCTTGAGAAGAATGTAAAAATGAATTATGCAGATATTCTAATAGTGCTGGCGGAAAATGTGAAAGAATATCGCACCACTGTTGTATGTGTTACATGGTTTATACCGCAGTAATAACAATAACCGCCGGCCATTCGTGCTCGTTTCTATTTTCTTCTAAGCGTCATACTTTCACATAAAAGACATCATCGTTACATTTACGAGTTTGTTTTTAAAACTTGCCCCCCACCCCGCCCTGCATCTGCACACCCCTTGTCTCACCGCCAAACTGCACTTCCTTGTCGATAGATATACGTGACGTATTCTATGAAAAAAGAAAAGACTTTGCTTCCGTTTTAAATATCGGGAGGAAGGTGAGACTGCGTTGTAAGTCGACATGGTCGATCGGATTACCTCGCGCACGAGGTTCGCGAGCTCCCATTCACTGCACCAAACGAAATTTATATTACACGAGAGAGACCAAAGGGCAAAGGGGAGAGAGAGAGAGATTAAGAAATTGTCGCAATCATTGTATGCGAGTGGCCTTTTTAAAAACCTTAATAATCGATTTTATAAAATGGGGAAAAATGAGTACACTTTTATACGATCAGTCAAGCATATAACAATGGCATAATACTTGTGCGCATACCCATAGTCAATTATTAATCGAAATGTGCGTTACAATGAGAAGAATAAGCAAAATGACCTACTTCTTGAAGTAAGATTCACATTTCATTTGCCGAGTATTTCATTATTTTTATCATTTTGCTCGGAAAAACTTTTATTACGAGATTTACTATTATATTCACTCGTAGGGTAAATAAAAAAAAACGCTAATTATTCTTATCGTTCTAGCTCCTTAAATACTTGTAATCTACTTTTGCAAAAATTTGTGCGAAATTCACTCGTAATCAGCCTCAATTTATACCTCAAAAGGCATAGCACGAGTTTCTCATTCGCTCTTTCATATTAAAAATACTGTAAATTTTAATAAACCAAACAATTTTCAAACAGCCACTGTAAAGAAATATTTTCCTATATAAATGAAATAGCTTCATAAAAATAATTTGCAATCAATCTTTAATATTTTATAAGAGGAAATAAATTATTATATATATGGATGGAGCATTAAAAAAATGATATTTTATTCATTCACTTAATGAAAACAAATATATTGCGCCACTTTTATGAGATATCCATTACTTGTTGTTGAAAATTCAATTTCCAATGTTCCTTGTATACATAAAGTTTACATTCGAATCATATTTATAAGTTTCAAATCAAACTGATTGTTGATTTTTTCTTAATATTATGCTTATTAATACATAAATTTTCATGCATCATTCCTTTTAAGAGCATTACTTTTTATTACCACAAACTAATTTCATAAAAAATATGATTTGGATTAAAAGAAATTATGCACTTTATTAAATATTACATTTCTCTATATATTGTATGAGAATAAAATTTCGATTTGTATTTGCATTTCTGTATATTCTTTGAGGAAGCCAAGATGTTTGACATAAAAAATTGAATTTATATATGCGTCTTTATAAAGCTTATATTCGCTCAAAGTATTTGTGTTCTCTGAATTAATACGGAAGGGATTAATACAGCGTAGTGAAATTTCAGAATTCTTAAGAAGAAGAAATTATGAGCATCTTTTGCAACCGAATTATAAACTGAAGCCGTAAATGAAAATATGGTTCGCTCAGAGTACGTTGAATACAGAAAATGTGGATGACGACTGCCGAATGAATACTGCAGACCGAATAAGAATTGGCGAAATTTTCAAAAAACCGCCCTTGTTTAATATTTGAAATTGGAAAATACAAGAATTATAGTCCACTCGGTGTCTCTGCGTTTGACCAAAACGCTCATAAATTTCAGCCTTTTCATGACTAAAGTGCAGTCGGATACATTTGATATTTGTACAATCGCATCCTAAACGTGTAAATAATTATAATAAATAGCAGGAGATAAAGAGAACTCATAAGCGAATATCATTGAAATGTCGGAATAATGGTAATTGAAATCGCTGTTTTATAAAAATCTGGCACTTTCAAAGCATTCCATTCATTTATCAAATATTTCCAATAACACAATATTTCCTATTCATAATATTTCCAATAACGCAAAACTTTACATGCGCTAAAAGTACTGAAAAATGCGAGTACATATCATCAATCAAACGTTGCGAAAGTCAATGAAAAGCCAAACCTGGCAAAAGTACACCACAATAAATTACCACGCATAAAGTCAACTTTCCTCATGAATTCCTCAACAATTATTATTCATCGCTCTTGATTACTTAATCATTACTAATCATCCATCTGCCGATTATGTTAATTCGATTGACATGCGATGGTGTGCGTAAGTCGAGAAGATAACAAGTGGAAAAAAGTCTTATTGAACTTTTCGACTGAGTTGTTGTGATGGCAAACTGATGTCGTCCAACCGTTTATCCTCGATTGTAACAATTACCGTGACTTCCCTCCCACCACCATTATTCACAGCTGTAACGAACCTCGCGATCTTTCATTACGAGACATACATCTTCTGACCCGTCAAATAGTTTCTCGTGCTCTTTCTTTGCTTTATAATTGGCGACTCGTGAATCTTTTATTAACGAGGCACTTCTTCCCATATGAAACAATTCCTTTGAGAGGTGGAGCACGTCACAAAGAAATTCATCTCCATCTTTACATCACTGTCACTACTCTATGTTATAAAATGTTAAATATTCTATGTTGTTGTTGTCGTTGGTGCTACTGTTTAGAAGAAAATTTGCAATATATTTTGCAGCTCTTAGAATAGCTCCGTTTTAACGTGCAAAATAATATTCAACGACTTATCGGCCAAATGATGTAGGAAGGAAATTTATAAACTGCATCTTATCTATCAATATTTTCTGATAATTCCAATACTCGTTAAAAGTTTTAATTTTTCAGCAATTGCATGGAAGAAAGCGTTTTCAATTGAAATCGTTTATAATACGTTGGCTCTCAAGTTTGCTCGAATAATTGAATCGACTTGGAAGATTTGTAGTATATACATATATATATATATATATATATATTATTGCAAATTATATAAATATATTGTTCGACGACTATTTCATAATCAACTTTTGTTATTATTTCATTTGCGGAACCAGTTACTTAAAATTCATAAAAATGTCTCTTTCTTGTCTCTATTAATTTATTTTGTTGAAATTGCTTTATTAAAGTTATTTAAGCAGAGAATAGTTTCACTATTTATTGAAATTATTAAAATTTTAATGCTTTACTTACCTAATAAGGTAAAAGATATTATTATATACTGAATATCAAATTATGCACATAATATTATCTATAAGTGGAATAAACATTTAGAATTGAAAATATTGAATGAGTATTTCATCTTAATTATAATATTCATATTGCTTTTAATTTTTCTATCTAATAATGTTTTTTCTATACTCCTGTTTTTGCAGAAGAAATGCCAGTCATATGAGCGTTCTAGAAAATTTGCGAAAATGAAATTTGAAAATGCCATTTTCTGAAACTGTAACTTTCAATTAATTTAGTTGTAAAATAATTAAGTAATGCTATAGAGTACATGCCGAGCTAACCCCGATAATATATCGTGAACAAGGTAGTAAAATAAATACAAAGAACTTTGAAGTGAAAGTACGTCAATATTACGACACTATTATCCCTAATAATGAACAAAAATATGTGTCGTATAAAATTTTCGAAAGAAAATTTTCTTTTCAATTGAGGTAAGGCAAATTACATGTCTCGTTTAATCGCGGCCTAGCAAATAAATTTTATTTATCTACAGTCTATTAGAGAACTTGTCGTTAATTCGGGATTTGACAGTTACATTTAAAGACGCAAGTCATACTTTATTAATAGTGATTTCACTGTCAAACAGAATTTTTGAAGAATTGTACGCCGTAGACCACAATTCAAATAATCTTATAGAATTGAAGTTTTGGTGATCAATTGATGAATGCTCGCACGGACTTTGTCTCCTATAAAGTCTAAATATCACTATATTCGATGGAAATTTCATTTTTCCAAATCACTTTCAATGCACAATCGAGACGTTCTAGATTAACAAATAATTAACATCAACGCTAATTGATACAAAGTATTTGTCTCGGTTCATCAATACTGATCAATAACTGCATTATTATTTACATTTCGAAATGTGCAAGAAGAGTGTAGGTAATATTTTATAATACGACCGAATGCAATAAATGCCCTATGAAATAAATTTAAAGAATAAAGTAACTTAAATATTTGAGATTGATTGAGCGTATGAAAATATTATCTCGAGTGTATTATTATATGTTATTGTTGGAGCTGAGCAAGTGTTAAACAATGAATTTATTAAATCTTTATCCGTAATATATGCGTAGCCTTTAGTAGAGGGAATAAAGCTTCAGGGATTTGGTAAATTTTTGCAATTCTCCTGCCATTCGATGTAGTCACTTTTAACAGGCCACAATGAATTGCTTCGCATGATCAATAAGAATGAAGTCGAATTAAAAAGAATAAATAAATAAAATGAAAAAGAAAATTAAAATTAATAAGAATAAGAATGATGAATAGGAATAATAATATTTTACCAATGATAGCCAATTAATTGGCTCCATTGTATCGATATCGTCAAATAACACAGCCCATCAACAATTTGAAACTTGACGCACTCGAAAGTAGCATATCATATGCCGCTACGATACAAGCAAAAATATCGTAAAAGCTATTTGCACGAAACCGTAGCGTAAAAGCTATTTGCGCCCTTTACATTTATCAGCTTTCTCAGCTCGCAAATCAAGCGCTCCGCCGCGCAGCCAACAAAGCCAATACCCAACGAAGCCCCCCCCCCCCCTTCGGCCAATTAATCTCTCGCACCTCAGCACACCACAACTACACCAGCTCCCTTAAATTTTCAGGGACAGCCGAATCAATAACCTCCTGGACAATTTGCTCTCGCGCATGGAGCACTACGCCGACAACTTGGAGAATCTCGTGGCCGAGCGGACCGCCGACTATCTCGAGGAGAAGCGAAAGTGCGAGGAGCTGCTCTACCAGTTGCTGCCCAAGTAAGTCCCGGGGAGTTTCCGGGAGTTCCTGGTCCCCTCACCTCGGCCTCCCCTCGAAGGAAAGAGAGAATTTACTCTCGGCGGCTAAGGGACGGAGCCGGAACCAAGAGGCCCCCGAGGAAATCTTAGATTAGCCGTCGCACTTGCCTCCTCTCTCTCGAATGAAATAAAAATGTCGCGGAGGCGATGATCGGGATTATGCTCTCTCTCTCTCTCTCTCTCTCCTCTCTCCGCTCGCGCTCACTCACCCATCAGCGTTCTCATTTATTTGCCGAGGAGGGCAGACTAATTTCGCAGCTGTCAAGGGTCGTTAGCGTTCACATGTTCTCAGCTTTTGCTGCATTTAACTTTTGCCGCTAATCCCTTGCGCTCGCTCCGAGAGTCTGCTTATCCCGTGTTCGGGGTGTTTTAATTATTGTGGCTCGGTCGGCCTTTTCGGCGCAACTTTATATCGTCAATTTAAAGTCAGGTGAGACAAAGCGGCCGCTCATCTCGTCTCCGCGCGCGCTTCGAGATGATGTTTTTGTAACGGATCTGTTTTCCGGTTGACATTCAACCTGAACATTATGACAATATGGAGGTGAACGGGGACTTTTTAAATCCTTAACAATATGTTGTGTGCTTATTGGCAATAGATTGAGTATTCTCAGTTTTGATAATAATCGTGGCGGAGGGAAAGCTAGCTGCTCTTAAACTTTTATTATTATTTCGTAAAATGAGGTCTAATTAAAGTAGCCGGGAATTTTACGGAACGGCGATATCTTGGCCTCCACGTTGTTTTTAATATTTAATTGTCAGCTTATTCGGATTTTAATTATTTATCCGAGAGAAACAGGAGTGCACGATAACGGAGATAATAATTTCTTACTAAATGGCTATCATGTATTTTGTTGACATTGCCGTAGGCGAGATGGAGGCTTTTGGGTAAAAGGACTCTAGTTTGTTGGGACATGCTTGTTTCAAAATTGTCGCAAATGATTAATGATAAACACACGCACGCACACGCACGCACACGCACGCACGACACTTATAAATATCAACTAAGCAAAAAAAAATTACATATCCCTCATTTCATATTCTCGTCATTTAGAGAGCTTTATATATGCACTTTGTATATGCATACATTATTTTCAAAAGATATAAATTTTATTGTAAATATATTTCGTGAGTATAAATTTTCGAGGAAATTTCAATGAAACTATGATGGGAGGCGTTTTTTAAGTTTCTATTTACTTTAGTCAGATGATTTGACTATTCGTTTCTCTGCATTTTTTAATATATATATATACGTGTATCACAATGCGCTTTGGTTTATATGCAAATTATACTTGGTTGTGTGTGTGGCAGTGACTTGACTTTTATTTTTAGTAGTATGCATCAATATATAGTTTGCCAGTCATTTGATTCGAACCGTAAGATGTTTGCAATATCTTTTCGACAATATGAAAATGAATATAAAATTTTTACAAACACTGTGTAATGGAAAAAATATTATAAAAAATTATTGCATTAATAATATTGTTAATGTATGTTCAGAGGGAAGAGAAAATTATTTTCCTTTTTCACATAATCTATAATAATATTTTCAAATAATTAGAATCATTTGTGTGATGCTTAAAGCAATACATAAAAAAAATTCGGTCAATTATTCTTTATTGAAATGAAATACAAAAACTAATTATGAAACTTTAATATATTCCTCAATCTCTATCGGATAAATAGCTATTGGCGTGCTTAATTACATTATTAAATAAATTTTATTCCATTAAAATTTTTGAATAAATAACTTTGGATATGACTATAATTTCAAATATTTAAAAAGCATATTTAGTTCTTTCATAAATGAAAGAAGAATTCAGTATATAAATAACAAAGTAAATAATATTGAACTTTATTACTTTGAATGCTTTGTTGACTTAAAGAACTTACAAGAGTCATTAAATATATATTAACGTATTTAAGTTTGTGTATCAAAGATACATTTTGAAGAAGCCAATCTTCTAATGAATTAAAAATATCATAAAGTCACTAACACTAATCTCAAATATTTCTATGTTAACAAATACATGGTAAATTCATCGTTTCTCTGCAACTTTCTTGAAGCTTTCTTAATTACGCAATTTTATATTATTATTTTATTTCTATTAACTTGTGTCTTTCTGAAGATTATACTCACAACTGATTGATTTACATTGTAGTGCAAATTCGAATTAAAAAATGAACAAAATTTTTTGGTAAAAGCAAAAACAACTCACTAATTAACCATCTAGTTTGAAAAATAAGAATTATTTACGAGCCAAATCTTTGTTTAAGCTACATTTTTTACATACATAACCATTCAAAATAACAAAATAACATAAATAATTATGTCTCGTATACGAGATCCATTGAACAATGTAATTGTAACGGCAAGACTAAATAAACAGTAGACACAGGAGCACGTGATAAACAAATTCTTATAAAGTATGCCGCACATTAAGTGAACATTTCATTAAAATTAATGAATATTTGTTGTAATTTTTTGTCCACAGATCCGTCGCGTCGCAACTCATATTAGGAAGAAGCGTAATTGCCGAAACATATGATCAGGTGACAATTTATTTCAGTGACATTGTGGGCTTCACGAGCCTCTCCGCCGAGAGCACACCACTACAAGTAGTCGACCTCCTCAATGATCTCTATACGTGTTTCGACTCTATTATTGAGAATTTCGACGTGTACAAGGTGAGCTGCTTAACTTGCTTCTGCGCCAATTAGAAAATACGAGGAAATATGTGGAAGGCAAGGCGCTACGTGTTTGTGCTCGCTTTTGTGTTTCCGTCTGTGTGTGCGCGCGCGCGTGGGTTTGTCGGGTGCGCGCGTTAAATAAATTAATTTTAATTTAAACATTTAAATATTTACGCACGAACGTGCGTGCGTGCATTAAATTTAATCAGTTTCCCCAAGCTTTAACTTGAACGAGTGAATTTAATTATTTATTATTATTTCATTTTACTATGAAGTCGGTTATATGCTATGCTGTCTTATATGCGAGACTCTTATTAACTTGTAAATAAGAAAGCTGACATTCTTTGTTTGTTCATTACAAATTGGTTTATTGCAATTTTAATTATTTGCCAATTACGATATAATTGAATTGGTGCAGTTAATTGAAAGCTCGTTACATACTTCTGTAATTGAACTGCAAGAGATATAAGTTCATACATAATAATAAATAGCTATTTACAATGAAATATTGCATACTAATAATATTATAGAATACATATGTTGAAAATATGTAATTATTTCTTATGTAATTTTTCATTAGAAAATTAAAGAATATTTTAGTTGGTTTTAATACTTTTAATTTAATTTTTTTATATTTTACATTTAATTACTTTACAAGTATTTAAGAATTATTTATTTAATGCAATATTAATTCCTTACTGAATAATAAGCAATGAATATTGAATATCGAGCACTCGCACAGTGATTTTGAGCAGGTAAGGACCAAGAATTATTGTTCTATGCGCGTAACAACGGCAATACTATATTCCAAAAATAAATCGTACAATGTTGTTAAATATTGTAATGGATTAAATAATCCGATAATGTGATTTCTTTGTAAATGGCATTTCCCTTATTGGGCACGCCGACGTTTGGCCAGCAATTAATGAGGGCCGAGAAAATCTATTTTTTGGCAGGATAAGGCAAACAAGGATACATAGAGGAAATAGAGAAAAGGGTCAATGTAGAAATTGACGTGGTCAGTGATCACGAGGATCCGGGATTTATTTCAGCAGTCCACACTAATAATAATAATTTAATACGGTAAATAGTTCAACCAAGTTAATCTGATTTATGTTTACTTGGTTATATTAGCGAACTGGCGAGTAAATACGTTAAAGAAATTGAATCAATCGGACTCCCAGAAAATAATTTATTTTATCCCTACGATGGTTTCCACTTGCTCTTTCGGTCCTTCTCAAGATGGATCTCGCACCTTTATTCGTATTCCTTGACAGGATGTGCGGTCCTCTCTGTCACTTATCACTGCTTACATTCATATTCCGTCGGCATTGTGCCACTCTTTTATGATAAGTGATAATCGTAATTTTATGTACTAACCGGGAAATTCTCTCGTCTTTTGCTTTATTCACGTAGCTGAGACAATCCGCTACAGTGTATACACACACACACACACACACATATATATATACATGTCTCTTACAAATTCCCGGATTTAATCAGCAAAGTAAATACCCATGCGGTATATATATAAATTATATATATAAAATTCTGTATAATTATATAGAAATTTTATATAAATTATATTGCGCGTGAGAGTAGTAGTGTGAGAGATAGGGTGACGAAAATGGCAAGAGGAAGGGTTGGTGAATGTTTAATAATCGTGTCATGCACGCCTTCCTCCTTGTCTGCATTGCTCGTGTCGGGAAAAGCTTTTCTCACTTTATCACGACATCGAATAGCAAAGCGTTAAGGACTCGAATATCTCGTACCTGTCAAATCACAAAAGTTTTTCACGTCTTCCTCAAATACTTTAGTTTGTGGTTTTGCATCACTGGTTGTTCGGTGAAACAACCTTGAATAGAAAGGACTCGAGGTATCTCGTGAAAAGGGAATAAAAGTGTAGTATAACGAATAATTAAATGTATAGAGAAATGCGCTATCACGGTTCGCATTATTTAACGACAAATGAATTTTGCGGGATAAAAAATTATAACAATGATTTTGACGGAGGTTTTGTCTGAAATTATTAGCACTAGAGGAATGTGACGCTATGCTTTCATTTTAATTTCATTATCGCTTTTCGAAATGTTACAACATCAACAAATGAATATATAACAATTTGCAGAATACATTTGATTGAATAAAAATTCTAAGTACCTAAAATTTGATATATATATATATATATAACGGGAAAGTATTTTCAAAGATTTACGTTCAATGTCAGCAAGACATGCGAGCTTTTTCAACAAACCAAGGTATACTCTAAAAACCAAATAGAATACTAAAAATTATAGTGCATCTTGATAAATGAATAATTGACAATTACTTTGTCCCAAAATCCATTTAAAAATCGCATGGGAGAAGCGAGGCGACGTATTAAAACCATTACAATGCAGCCATAGGTATACGTTACATTTTGTACACACAAGTTACATTTCGAAGTCATCTAATTTGCAATTCAAATGTATCTCCACTCCGACACAGAACTAATTTCAGCCAATCGCCAAAGTTGCAAAGCAGTTTCTCAGCGACAAGTCGTCGTCCAATGTCCATTAAAAGGTCCGTGAATGCCGGACTACGGCATGAATCCATTAGAGTATCAAAGTGAAAATGCAACTGCCTATTTACGATATGCAAGTGCATTAGATTGCGATTAGATTCGGCATTCCTTCGTTTCTTCGTTTGCTTTCGAATTTCGGCATCTTGGCAATTATTCCCATATTTCGTACAATATTTCCACGGGGTCATGAAAAATCTATTCAGTCCATTAATGTTCGTCACGCTCTGTAATTATCGACTCCTTATTGATTTTCCAAGCTAATATTTATTCTAAGAACAATAGTTTAACGCCCATCCACTGTACTCGTTTGAATTATCAATCTGAATAAATGAAATAATATAACGAATGTAACACAATAGCGTTGACTTGCTATGATAATTTGCCCAATTATTTCTAAAAAAAAAAAAAATACTATTCATAATAAATATTTTCATAAAATATAAATATAAAAATTATTTATCCTTGAGAATTTTCAAATATGCATATATGAGATAATCATTTGTAAGAAAACAATCTTCAATGATACATTATTCATAATTAAAATTTTAATAAAATTTTAATATATTTCCTTGAAACACTTTCCAATCTATTAAATTATTAATTTTCTATCTTATTCATATATATCATTAATAATTATGAATAATGACAAAAACATAAAGAATTAATTAAATAAACATAATAAGGATAGAGTAGCAATTAAATTGTAATGATAAGTACGGCAAATAAGGTTTCATGAATGCTTATTATTATAATCCATTTAAAGTTGAGATAAATAAGATTAAAAATACTCGTATATAAATTGCTCCTTAAAATTGAATTTATATTAATATTACGTATAATAATGAAATTTTAAGCAAATTCATTTTTATTAAACTTTCTTAGAATATTCAAACGGACATTAGGACAGATGAGTACAAGTAATGAATTAGATCTAAATGTTGATGAAATTTTTCTATTTACATATCGATATTATTATATAGTAGAATTTGTTGTTCTGTCTTGTGTTGTTTTTTCAGCTTGAACAGCAATATTCTTTTTCGTTAAAATTTTTAGAAACAGTAAAGCTTAACTTAAGGGTGGAATAGAAAAAGAAAAAAATATCATTTTAGCTTATGCTCCGTTAGGTATCCGAAATCCTGTTATGAAGGGTCTAACTCAATTTCTCAAAATACTGATGGAAGATTTAAAAAAAAAAAGAAAAGCTGCTCTTATTCTTCGCTAGCGCATGTTTGTCACTTAACGCTTATCGATAGGTTACATAACTATTCTCCCTCTATTTTTATAATGATTTATAATGAAAATATATTTATAATAACAACAATTGCAATGGAAGTACAAATGGAAAATATAGAAGGTCTGCAGAAAAGTGTTATTGTCGGTTATCGATAGTGCTCTATAAATAGAGTGCAAACGCACAATAATGCAAGAGTTATGTCTATTAAGAGAGAGAGTTATGTCAATGAAAAAATAAAATAAAACAATGGAAAGAAGCAGCTGATAGAGAGTAGGTGAGTTGTGGGCATCGGGTTTCAATTGCCATCGCATACAGCCATCTCAGCTGATATCCAAGATCAACATTCCAAGATGATAAAAGAGTTGACGCGTACCTTGGAAAAATGTGTTCCAGGTTGAGACCATCGGAGACGCTTACATGGTGGTTTCCGGCTTGCCCGTGAGGAATGGGATGAACCACGCCAGGGAAATAGCCAGGATGAGCTTGGCCCTGAGAGATACGGTGATGACCTTCAGTATTCGGCACAGGCCTAAGGAGCAGCTGAAGTTACGCATTGGCATGCACAGTGGTGAGTTGACATTTGGATTTGTTAAATGAAGTCTCGGGGAGCGCAAGCGCTTTGTCATTCCTATTAAGTTTGGGATCACATATCCGATATCCGATATCACATACAATTGCCCATGGTAAGTATATGTGTCAATGTTAAAAGTCTATTCTCATAATTGACTCGTCAATTGGCTCCAATACCAAATGTTAATTTCTTCGTAAAAGCGATTGCCATATACTTGTTTATTATGGGCTGTAATGTTGCATTAATGCAGTTGTTGTAGGGACTAATTGAGCAAACGTTTGGTTTTGCTTGGAAATTGACGTGCAGGCGTTTGCTTGTGATTGTTATTATAAAAGATTGTTGAAGCTATTGTTTCCAATTATGCCCGAGGAAATATTGAAATTTATAAGTTAATCTCTTTATCGTCGTGCGATAATGTACATTAAAAAGGCCTGTTATAAATGGATAGCTAAAATGATTCATATGAGGCATTACTGTTGTCATGCAGGAAACATTCAAGGACTTCAATCTCTTAAACTTCGCTAGGTTGGTAAATAGAAGTTCGAGAAGGAAAAAGTTCGGCTGCCCTTCTTCATTCGGTTTATTTGTCCCCTTGACGCGTGCGTCGGAAATTTACTTTAGCTTCATATCCCTTTTTTTTCCCTCTCTTCTCCTCGCTCCTTTCTCCCATTTCTTCTTCCATTTTTTCCTTCGCAAATTGCCGATACACGAAAAAAACGGCTATTTACACGGGAAAAGGAGACGGCAGCTCGAGATATTAGAAAATCCAGGAGAGTTGTTTGTCCTTAGTCTCGTCTCCTCGGCCGATACGTTGCAGTCAATTGATGGCATCCATCAAGCCATTTCACGGCGACTCCACTCCCTCATTAATCTTTTCGCTTCCCAAGTGTTTTATACAAGAGTCAAGAGATGCTGTACATAATTCCTTCCTTTATCTCCCACCACTCGTAAAGACATCGGCCTCCCTCTTTCGACTTTCGGGCCAACTTCCTTCCACAATTCCCCCTAAGATATCATCGACTTTCCATTACCCTCCACTTCCCCATTGATATCTCTAATGATAAAAGAAATGGATGGATCGATTGCAGAAAAACGTATCGGCAGGAAGAAGCGATTGTGATTGAAAAAAAATTACGCAGCACCGAGAATATTTGGCATTCGAGGGAAATCCTTCGTTCCATTTGTTTAGATTACGTGCGATGGTGCATGATAATGCTTGTATACGGAGAAATTTATGCGCGTGCCCGTAATGAACGCACGTGCACGAACAGATCTTACATAAGTTTTTTACCAGAGAAGAAATGCTTTTATTAACACCTATTGGATGATTGAAAAATCGCGTGCTTTTATTGTACAAGAGAATTTGTAAGAGAATTCAAAAAGAAAAAGTGAAAAGATTGTTGTCTTCGGATTATACTGCCGAAAGAAATGGCAATGCTAAGCTACAAATTAATGAATAGAGAAATTAATGTGCATTTTTTAAATTACAAAAATCTAAAATATTAACGCACTTTCCAACGGGCAAACACACAAGTATTTATAATAATAATGCTGTATTTTACGAAAAAAAAAATATATATATATATGACTATTATGATTGATTTTAATCTTATTCTATATTATTTCACTAAAATATAAACATTTTTACATTTTATTGAATTTCATCTGCAATTAACAGGATACTCCTCGATATGAAAATTATAAACTTAATACTTTGATATTTGCCTGAAATTCCACTTATTTTGTCATTTTAACGGAACTACAGATATGCCGAGTTTTAACCGTAAGCTCATATTTCCAATCAAATTGGTAATTTACGCAGTTTAATTTATTAAGAAAACAATAATGTCTTATTTATAATTATGTATAGAAACATTGTTATGCACTGTCACTTATATTTTATTCCTAAAATTTATGTTCCCTTATTTATAATGGTTATTTCATAATGTCATTTAAAATATATTTTTCTAATTATGACGCTGATAATTTTAATAAAATTCACATAAAATTCGTTAAAAAAATCCACGAATAATTTATATTCTTTATTTTAATGTGATGATTCTGTAATATTTCCTAATAATCGCATAAAAAACTGCTGGCAATATTTTTTTTTGTATAGCCTAACCTTTAAATTACGTAACAATAATATGGATTTTAATAGTTTATTATTGCAGTATAATCGTACGTATGCATTAAACGGTAAGATAAATATTTCCTGATCTAATTGTAACCAACGTCCTGTCGATATTTTCTTTAATTATTTATAATTTCCAACTCTTCAAATGCTGCTGTTTACGCGCTTAATAACAATTTCTTTGCATCATTAACAAGATGCTCATTATTTATTTAAGGCCCATATGGCGTATGTAGGCGTCGGACTTATTCGTAATCTATGATTGAATTTAAAATTGGAAAATTTAATGAAACAAGCGACAATACTACGGCAACATCAATCTCTTTCTCCCGTGAAGCTTCTCTCCTAAAACATATTAATTGTTGGTCCTGCAATTTACTCTCTCTCTTTATACATTCAATTTTTGATAATTTTCTGTATTATAAGAGTAGGATCTTTTAAAAGTAGCCACGTACATTGCATTTGATATTTCACAAATCTTTTTGCACCACCTCGATATTTGGCTAATTTTCACGAGAAGGAACGAGCGATCGCATTAAGCTTCCATCAAAATATCGACAGCGAGAAAATCTTCTGCCACGTGAAAAACTCCTGACCCAAAAGAAATAGCAACTGGACCAGCAAGAAGTGTTTCGGCAGCATGAGGCCAACAGACCAGTGGCCAATCAAAGTGAAAGAGGAAAAAGTTAATTGTCCTTGTCGCACGTAACTTGCAACTTCTACGTGCTCGCAATCTTCCGAACAATTCATCGGTCACGAGAAAACAAAACATTCTAGGCTCATAAAGTATTCTGAGCATCGCACAATCGTCTTGACACAATCTCTATACACATGAAAATATCTGCCATTTTAATAAAGTCTTTGAACGAGATGGTGACCAAGAAAATCCTCAACCTAATTAGCCAATATATGTATGTATAATAGGCAAAATGCATGCAAAAATAATGAATGGGAAATTCCTACTAGAGTTCTCATTGTTTCAGTTTTTATATTGAAAAGCAAATGACTATTGAAATTCTGTAGCAAAGTTCTATTGCAAAATCTGTTGGTATTGGAAGCTGAAAGCTTTTGATGAGGAATAGAATACAATTTCATATCCTCGCCGACAAATACTCAAATTTTGTATATCGGTATAATAATCTGTTGATATTAAAGTTATATAATAAATGATTTATAATGAAAGGTGTCGTGAAAATTTATAAATGCAATTCCTTTACGTCGACTCTCTATTAAAGACAAATTTCATTTAATATATTCCGATCAAAGTGGCTCAGAATAGCGCGCAAAATGTTTTTTAATATGAATGACGAATGATTTGCTCACATTACTTTGTAAGAAAATGTTAAGTAACCTTACGACATTGAAGAACTCGGAATTAAATAAATCACAAAACTCAAAAACAAAAGTATTCGTTCATTGCTGAGTACAATTATGTGTAACAAAGACAAATTAAAAAGTGTCAGTGACTTATTTGCTCCATTGTAGTTTTTATTATGAATTTCATCATCGACACCGATTTAAGAGATTGAGTGCCAAGTTTTACTTGCCTTAGTTATTCTCGAAAAGCATTTATTATCCTTTGAAAACACTCTTTATATTCAAATTCAAGTTATCTTCTAATAATTTCTCCTTTTTTGCTATTTCATTCGTTAAGATACGATTTATCGGAATGCAAAACTTGTAAATATAAACTAAAATCTACTAAATAAAATAGCTTCGAAGTAATATTAATTAAATAAATTTCCTACTATTATCGTTCCGAAAAAATAGTTCTACTTTAAGTATGATGTATAAGTAAAATAAATTTTTGAGCTCATATATTATACTTTTACGTTGAAAAGTTTTCAGATTTTGCTTTAGAAATAGTTTCTAAAAGAACTATATTAATAATCAATTTATGCACTTTAAAAATATTTTATACAATATTAATAGTTATAGCGAAAATATATTATTGAACACCATTGCCAATTTTATTAGAGTAATTGAATCATTGAAATTTAATGTCAGTATATCTCATGTGTATATGTATTCGAAAATTGTTGAATACTAACTGAATATCTAAATACATATATATACATATATATATATACATTTATATAAAGTAAAATATATTTCATTTATTAATATAGAAAATAAGAAAAAGATTCAGTTTAGCATTGAGTAATTTTCAAATATTATTCTCTAAGAATTTTTAAGAACATTTTTTTTTAATTAAAGTACTGCTCTTGCTATTTAAATTTTTGACATAAAAATATTTATTTTATTAAAATGAAGACAGAAACGAGACTTGATGTATAATTTTTTTCGTTAATTTATATCTATAAAGTACGTTGCTTCGAACAATTTAAAATAGTTTTGAACAACATATCATTTATAAGTCATCTGATAAATGTGCGTACGATAGATTATCTTGATCTACAAAGATGAAAGTGCAATGATTTTTTTGTTTTATAGTTTAAAAAAGTTTGAGATTTTATAATTGAGAATTATGGAAAAGAATAATGTCAGTCAAATTTACGCGTAAATAATTCACAAGAATATCTTTGTAAATCAATGAAATTTCAATATTTTAAATATTTATTAAAAATTGTATTCAAATTACGCGCGTCCGTTTAATTTCATCGTAATAATAATAATAATAATAATAATAATAATAATAATAGAAAAGCCGATTGAAAAATGGTGAAGCTTTTTTTGGAAGTATTATTTTTAAAATACTATTGAATATACTGAACTATTTGTTGTGATTAAATGATATGAAAATCTAAATATTCCTGTCGAAAAATGCCACTGGGACTTTCGAATGAAAGATAGAATAATTGAATTTCACTATATTTGATCTTTAAATCTACCTTAAATCAACTATTTTACATTTTATGTCTTACTATAAGAGCATTGTTTTAGCACAAAAAAACGTATTCAATTTACGTTCATTCTACATATAAACATATAAATATAAATATATCAAGACACCTATATTGAACGTCATTTTATTAATATAATTTATAATTTAACGTTTGCGTAATATCACTCTGAGTAATAATAATAATCAATCGAAAAAAAATCCAATCCCATTATTCTTCGTTTTCATGTATTTTTTTCACTGTCCCACATGTCACATGTCAAGTATAAACAACAATAAAACAAATGTACGTCAGGATCTCAAATACTTGTCTTCTATTCACAATGGTCATTCTAACTTTATCGCAAACTAATTTTGAGGACGAAAAAGCAGAAGCCTTCGGCAATGCTCTAAAGGTCACGGGGAACTTGAGAGATACGAGATCAAGCAACTAAAGATCATTTATCTATAAAATATCCTCGCACATAAATGTTATAATTGCAAGTAATTTATAACACTGATGCATAGTGCACCCATTGTATTAATTTAGGTCCGTGCGTTGCGGGCGTCGTGGGCCTGAAGATGCCCAGGTACTGCCTATTTGGAGACACAGTGAACACGGCTTCAAGGATGGAGAGCAACGGCGAAGGTGAGACTTTAATTAAGCATTGTTACAATTAATTCCCGACAAGCTGTCCCACTCGTATTCGGATTCCCCGGCTGTATTAACCCGCACGCGCCTCAATGTCCTTGGCTATGTGCGTACTTTGGCCATATAAGCATCGGCTAATTTAGCAGACCTCGCTTTATTACTCGTATAGGTCGTCTTCTTCAAAGACGTGTCGAGTCTGTTGAGAGAGCGATTGTGAATTGGCGAGGTGCGATATTCCATTGGCGATGGGGTGGTGCAGTGCTCCAATAGATGGAGGGGATAAGGGACGAAGGGGGGGGGGAGATTAGACGGTAAAATAAGGAGACTAATGGTATACTGAAAAATAAAATGAAGAATAAGGTTTCGGAGTTGTAATTAAAGGTTGTGTAATGAAAAAGAGAGGGAAAATTTGTTAGTTCCCCGGCGTAATTAAAGTAAATGTCGTTCGGAGAACGATGCTTCCCAAATGAATAAAATATTAGGGAAAGAAAGGAAATCGGTTGCTGAGACAATAGTAAGGGGCAAATAAGAGTTAATGAACCTTGAAAAGCGAATAAGGTGAGCACGAAGCGTAAGGACAACTAAATGGATAAAAAAAGTAATTATTACGGGTATTAAGGGAGATTAGTAGTCGTTACACAACATGCGCACTGGCATTCGGTCTGGTTAATCAAAGGCTCGGCTTGGCTTGGATGAGAGCCACTGTTGCCTGATGGTGGACCATTGAGCTGAATCCTCGAGTCGCTTGTGGTTCGCGCGGATTCGATTTATCGCGCTCGATCAACATGAGCTCTAGTGCGCAGGCGCAGACGACGCTTATAGTTGGCTCACTTTCTTCCTCGTGTATTACAATAGCCAATAGACATGTGTAATATTGCCAGAACATTAGCGTCGAATAATGTTTATCCTATCGGAATGAATTCATTAAACGAACATAATTGAGGAAAAATTATTAATATGTATATTATCGCGTAATATGTCGCACATTTATTTACGCGTATAAACGTATTTATCAATAATACTGATGTACAGTAGTTTTTTCATAATACGACATATATGCAATTATTTAATTTTATTTTAAAATAAACTCTCGTGCGGTATTGCCATTATTTTATGTAATAGTTGAATTTAATTAGACAAACGGCAAATAAGCATTGATTGTCAATAATCATTGATATTACCGAATGCATTGGTCTTCGCAAAAATCATTTAAATACTAAAAATACAATTTAATAAAGAAACTACGCAGAAAGTAAAACTCACAATGATTGAGGCAATTTACAAGTGATATATATAGGGTATCAAGTAAAAAACTATCGATCACTTTCAGACATTTGACATGATTGTGGTAAATACATGAGAAGAAATAGATTCGTACGAAATAATGTGCCGTAATGAGAAATAAAAAAAAATCGACGAGAGCCACGTTAAATACTTCGATCTTTATTCCCGCGGAAAAGAAAGAACGAGAAAAGTAATATTAGCAATAAATTATCTACCTTAAAGTTATCATCGCGAATATAATTCACTTAGTGTTAATGCAATGTGGCAAAGCACATCGTTCCCAATGTACAATCATTTAACGTGTGACAATAATTGAATTATTAGAAAATAATTTCGCTCGTATAAGAGTAATGAAAATGAAATTATAACCCATTGAATAATGTAGCACTGGTCTTACTGCAGTCAACTATGTTAATGTAATTAAGGGGCGACGTTTTCCGATTGAACCAACTCGAAACGTAAAATCATTTAACTGCTTCGTTTCATCTCTTCATTTGTGTGTATTTTCTGGTTGACTATAAGTTGACTATAAGTTGACCATAACGAGATTCACAGAGAGCGGACATAAAGTAGTAAGGGAAAAGAAAAATAGTAACAATGGCCTATCTCTATGGTATGAAATAATTTCACTCTAAACCAACACGACTCTCTTGTTGATTTTTATAATTATAATTATAATATATATATTGAGAGTTAAACGAACATTCGATGCAACAAAGTATTTTTTCTTTCTCTCCACGTCTTTATCCTTTTCTAATAAATTAGCTCGACTATACTAAATCCTAATGCGATTAAATTATTTTGGATGTTTGCCATAAGAAATCTTAACCAACAGAGATTCTCAGCGATTGTTGCTAACTCGTCTTACCCTTTTTACTTTCCTTTCTACCTCACTCTATCAATGATACATCCTTACAAGCACATCGATAGTTAAAAATATTAAGTATTAACTTAAGTAATAACGTCATGCACATAAGTTGGCGCGAATCTCCGACTTTAGGCTTCGATCGCGATGTAACGACAATTCGGTAGCAATAATGGAATTAGTGGATTTAGTTGTAAAGGGATGAGTGGTCGGGCTAAAAATTCAATTACTTTCGCGACAATTATTTCTTAGCGATAAAGAGCTTTTTAATTCGCGAGCAATGGCAGTATTTTGTATATACGAATGAAAAAAAAATGGGCTTCATTGTCTTCATTGAGAGCACGAATCCTCTCTCCCCTTTCACGACCACATAATGCATTTTATAATTGAATGGGGCAAATTTTCCGAAATACATCAGTATTTTGCATATTCATTTCGCTGCATAAAGAAAGTAAGACGATGGCAAGGTATTTGAAAACCACGGCTCGGTCATAATTATCCACGGCGGGATTTTCCGCTCATCTTTTTCTTCTTCCGCCCCGACACTTGACGACTTGTAGTCACAGTTAAGTAGGTCGAGGCATCATACGAAAGCACAAGCTTTCATCCGCGCGAGCTTACTATTCGTTCCCGTTTTTGCGACGAGAACAATGACGAGGACTTGCCGACCGCCCGCTTTTATATCAGCAAGCATGTAAAGAAGGGGGAATCATTGGGAACTATTATGGGGAATGGCATTTTTATTTTTATTCCAACTAGGGGGGGGAGTCGGTGTGTAGCTCTGCCTTCAACCCGGGCGAGCTTCTCAATTTAATTCTATTTCATCGCGATATTGAAATTTTCTTCGACTATTGTTCCTCGACTGAGCTTCAGCTGCGCCTGCCATAAATAACAAGCTCATTATAATTGCAATAAAGTCATATCGCAGCCTCCCCGTGGAACTCCATTATCCATAAGAACTGTACCAAGTACATTTGCACTTGGCGGAGACGAGCCATATCGTGGCCATTTTAAGGCCCCTCGTCTCCCCGCCCCCAACCCCACCCCGCACTCGCAATAAAAATATCCACGCTAATAAGATAGTGCGAGTATAATGTTCGTTATTTCAAGCTGTCGAGGAATTTTTGTTATTTCAAGCGGATTCGCGTGCTATTCCCGTTGATTGTTTTCATTAAAATTTATCAAAATTCAGCATTCCCATTGAAATGCCGCTTTATTCGCGAAATCATTTTCAAACAGAAGCTCCTACTCTCATAAATATTGAAGCTATCGCCATTCCATACGCACTGTCGAATTCATGAATAAATTTACACTTTCAAGCAATATCAAATCAAATAGTGCAAAGCAACAAGCTTGTAATGTCACTCAAGTCGCCTTAAATCGCTTCCCTATTACTCGTATTACAGCCGGCAGCACTATACCCCTCCATAGATAATAATAATAAACAACAAATTGTTCAATTATATCGACGGTGGAGCTCTAAAGGGGGTGTCAAGTTTATTGGCTGGCGACAGATTATTGGCGGACATGAGCGACAACAATTCTCTCTCGAAGCCGAAATCTTGAAGGTTTGGGAGGACCGTAGCGGCACTTGCCACCGCACAGCAATTGCTTTCCTTGGAATTCTCGTGCACTTGCAGAATCTGCAAATAATAACAGGCAATCGATAGAGGGACAGAGGAGTCAACGATTCCCTCGGCGGTAGACATCGTGGCCAACATGTTGGCTTATCGCGAAGCTCGCCCGACTCGTCGATTTACAAAGCCCTCGGTCCTCATCACGTACAAGACAAAGTGGAAAAGTGAGTGCTGGTGTGGGCGTTTGCCTGCTGCCTTGGTTGCACCCAAAGTACAAAGTACCCGGAGTGGTAGTACTCTGCGAGCGGAAACTTCGTTACCCTGGACTTTTCGGTATATTGGTAATTCGCGTTGCAATTCGCTCTTGTCTTGGCTGATATTTGATAGGAAAGGAAAGTCGGTTCTTCGATTTTCTTCTTTTTCTCTTTTTTTCGCAACACATGTTATATTCATGAAGCACGCGGTCCAAGTTGGCTCTACGAACTTTCCAACTATTTTCGATATTTGAAGTGGTAGAGTAGTTGAGATGTTGGGTTGTTACGAGGCGCGGAACTTGAGTGAAATTTGTTCTGGAATTCTTACGAATTAAATATTAATTGGATTCGGCAAAGTTTTCAATACTCGCCCATGTATATACATTTACGAGGCACGAAATTTAATTCACAGGCCAAATTCACTTGGAGTCGCGAATCGTTGCTTCATCCAAGACAATTATTACGTAAAAAGAGAATAAATAGAATTACACGTGAACTACATATTCTCCATTTCTCAATCGTTCCACAATTTTCGCACTTTTTACACTCCTACGCAATAGCATTTGCAATCAGAGGAGCACTTTCTCAGTGTTTGCTTAGCTTTCGACAATCTGTGATATCACGCGCTATTCTTTACGTATTGCCAAAACTATTTGGTTTGAGAAGTCAATTAGAGTGCTCGAGTGGCCTACTTTACAATTTATGGCTGTGGATAAAAATGTTGGTCGGTTGAGGGCATAAATTGTGGGCTTCCTCTTAAATACCAAGACATTTCTCAGCATAGAATCCTGGGGATGGAAGTTGACAGGCAAGAGAAGAATTTTCATCGTAGGGCAGGCAAACTGCCTGTCTATGTGGAGGAAAAAAAATTATTTAACGAGCTAAATGACTATTATTGCTTGATTTATCCACCTATAAGCAATATTTGTCAGTAGCAGGTAATGTGGATCGATCATCTGGCCACGACTACGGTTTCTTCGCTTTCTCTCTTTTATTCCCATTCGCTTAGAGGCAACATAATGGTCTGAGGTCGAAACTGAAAGGAAGAATGCGAATTGAAGGGAGCGCGCAGCGAAAATAAATGGAGTCGCAATTGCGCACAATACGATGTCTCAAAATTGAGCGAAAATAAAGATGGAAGCGAATGCAAGATTTGCTTGAAGAGAGACAGGCATCGGAGGCGTCTGCTTAATGCATTTGTAGGAGAAAAAATGAAAGTGAGACGGTTAGAAGGATTGCACTATGAAAACAAAGATTTATTCAGTACGCGAGTAAATTGAATTTTGTCTTGTTATCTGTAACTAAATAAATTGAAAAGTGCATGTAAAATGATCATTTAATCTAGCATTTTTTTACTTAAAGAACTGTATACGAGTAATTATTTTTTATGTAGTTTGAATATTAATATAAATTATACATGAAATATACAAAAAATTAATACAATTACTTTTAGAGAAATTTTGCGTTGTGCGCAATGAAAGAATTGCTAATGATAAAACTCCCAATAAATTGCTTATTATTTCAACAATTACCGCAAAATTCTGGCTAATTTGGCTATTCCGTTGTAAAAATAAAAAAAACATGTATACACACACATTAATTAACATTTCGTGTAAATTAAAAAAAATTTCTAATTGCTAATTATGTCTATATGGCTTCTGCTCGTAGCATGAGAGGGAAAATAGAAAAGATATGTGCGCGAGAAAAGTTCTCTGCCAGTGGAAAAAAGTTTCCTATTGGTCTTGTTTTATTATATCGTTTTTATTAGTAGCGAAGGAAAACCAGAGGAACATTTCAACTATTGTTCCTGTCTCAAGTCCAACGAATTTACAATGTCTCGGCAGTAAAAACATCGTTACCACAAACTTACTTTTATTTATTTCCACAAATAACCCACCGCTCCCTCCATTAAAACCAACACCCTCCCGCTTAATTATAAATTGTTTATAATAATAAATAATGTGTAATAGTCTGTTTGTACTTTTTTTTATATTTTCGTAGCTCTGAAAATACACGTGAGTCCAAAGACGAAGGAAATACTCGATACCTTTGGGACTTTTGATCTGGTTTGCAGAGGAGAGGTTACAATCAAGGTAAACTGAAAATATTCTCCACGATATATTATTCCTCGTCCCTTGCGAATGTCAGGCAGGAAAATTTACGCTTAAAGCATACAATGTATACGGATAAATTATGTTTCATTGATTGAGAGAGAGAGAAGTTAAATTATTACTCAAAGAGCAAGCAACAGTTTTATGTGCATAACTTTTTGTAAATTGAAATGGAGTTAAATTTAATTCACGTTAACTATATTTTTTTGCTAAAGTATAAACCCTTATTATATCACCTTACTCTCAACTATATTTCACTGATAATGAGCATTATATAAGTTATAACTACATAATAATTTTCTTCAATGTCAATAGTATCATATAATGTGTGTTTTAATGAAGTGTCTCTGATACTCTTGTTAACGTCATTATTTCAAATTCTCTTCTACATTTCTAAAATAGTTTGCTAAAATGTTGATAATAGATTCGAGCAAAAATTAATTTCAAAAATTATAAGCAATAAGGTGAAAATATTTTACGCCAAGTTAAGCTTAATAAATCATTTTTATAAAATAAAAATCATCCTTTCCTCTAAGCGATATACAGCATAAAATATATATAAATAATTGTATATTTTCGATTTTTTATGTGATTATAGTTTATATTTATGCATCGCGATTCAGAATTCACAATTATTGTCTAAGCGACACAATTGTCCATAACAAATAAAATACATTGGCATTGCAAGGGTAGAAAAAATTTTTCCTAATCCCGTATCATCGGCTATAAACTCTTATATCATTCGCCAATAATTAAAGAGCAATGCATTTTTAAATATTCACGATGTTCTCGTACGGATTGTAGAAATGCTTAAGGAATATTAACTAATCGATAGAGAAACGACACTTTAAAATCACCTGCTTCACACCACGTGACTTTGAATATTGAAATGCAGTATATCGTCTTTTGCCCTCAATTAAATTATTTAATCCTTAAATTAATTATTACTTGTTAACGTTCAGTAATAGCCGAGTCATGGCCGACGCTACACAATGAAATTTCATCTGACATGGTCCAATCAAGTCGACATGATGGCGGACATCAAAATTTGCTCTATAATAACAAATTAATCCCTGCGTAGTATGAATTTTCATTTGCGATCGAAAATTACCTTCAAACATTATTTATAGAAAAATCATTGCGTCCATTGAAGTACTTTATCTACTCTCATCGTATTGTGTTTTATGATTTAAAGTGCATGGTTACCGTAATGAATTTATGAGGCACATAAATCCACATTTCACATTTATGATTAAGGCAGAGAATTTAATACATTTGGTTTTATTAAGAAATCAAATTTTTTTTGTTCTTAGATAATAAATATCAATAAGAAGTTTGCTTAAAATGTACGAGGAGAAAAAATTCTTTAAAATTATTATTAAAAGCATTTAATATTACATTTCAATTTGAGTAAGCTGTTACTTTGTAAGCATTCGTTGCTCTTTTTAATCTTAATTTGCATTATAGAATTTTCATTGAAATCACCAGCATCGCGATTTATATTTCTCTAAAGTCCTTCATCAACATTCATACGATGCAATTCGAATAATAATTTTTACGCCACGTGTTACGAATTGCACGGCCAAATAACATTATCCATAAACAATATTTTGCAAAAGATTGCTCAAACTGATTATTAAGAAAGTCTTTAAGCGCATAACTGACATAACTCTAATCTAAGGCTTAATCAAAGACTCGTAATCGCTGCCATTGAGTCTGCCAAGTCCATAAGCCGCCCTCTCTTAACTCCTCAACAGGGCAAAGGTAAGATGACGACGTACTGGCTGACGGGCGAGAAGTCCCAGCCTCAGTCGGAGAACAATAACCTGCAGGAGGGAGAGCAGCAGCAGCAGCAGTCGCGCGTCAACCAGATTCCAGCAATTTCGACGCCCCGGCACTCGATCTACGCAGCACTACCGACCCAAACTTCCGAGGCCCAGAATCGCAACCTCGGCCCACTGACCGGCAACGGGGCTCCGGCCTTGCTCTCGACCTCTCAGCACCACATCGCCGGCGGCGGCACCTCCACCTCGGCTTCACTAGCCCAGCATCAGCAACAGCAGCAGCAGCAGCAGCAGCAGCAGGCGAATAACGAGACTCTGGCGAACCATAACGTGGAGAGCGGTGCCAACGCACCTCTCCTCCTCCCCGTGGGCTCCGCGCCCTGAGCAAAGCCGGGCCGATGAATGGGCGATGGGGAGAAGCGTCGTCGGGGTGGAGAGCGAAGCGCGGCTAAGGCCGAGTCGAGGGATCGCCGAGGCACTAGCGCCGTCGCCCTCCCGTTCCCCAGGATCACGGGACTCCGGAGATGCTTCGGCTGTTTGCGCGGCTGCGGCTGCGCGTGCGCCGGCCGACCGGGGACCGAGGATAGGGAGCGCCCGGGGGAGGAGGCGCCGAGAGGGAGGTTTGGCTAATCTGCCGGCGACCGTTGCTTTATATTATTCCTCGATTAGAAAGAGAGATTACGGAAATCCAGTTGGCCCCTCAACCCCATCGCTAAACCCTCCCACCCCGCCCCCCGCCATCCCCCCGCAACGCCAGCGCCGCCGCGCTCTCGTCAACACAGTGAACGTAACTTAATATGAGTGAAATAGGCTTTCGCACCACAAGGCTAAGAAAACCAAAAAACTCTGATGGATGATTTTGTCGAGTACCTGAATTTTCCTAACGTTTAAATGCTACTTTAAGGTGCAAGTGTGCGCGCGAAGCTTAATAAGGAGCGCTGATAAGATGAGCTTACTTTCTTAAACTTAAAACTAATTCAGTTTATTTTTACAAGCGGGATGCTGGAGCAATACAAATCTTCCGTAAGTTTATACGACGGGATAAAATCATTCCTCAGACTAGATGTAGAATTATAATTTATACATTTTAATCTGTACACTGGTAAGCAACTGCAAACTTAAGAGAGAGAGACAATTAGAAAACTTTTGAATTAAGAACAAAGGCGACGCAGTCTTAAAATAGAATATTCGACTGAGGTAGAGGAGAGAGGCCGCCAAGTTTTCATTTGAAGAATTAACATTATTTGCTAGTTACTCAGATCAAAATTAGAGGGGATTAAAGCATTAATGGCTCACAATTGTTCAGTGCTAAACTCCCGGGATTCAGTTATTGCGTTGGAAAAGTGACGAAATTATTAACGCGGAATTTCTTCCTCGGCACCTCCACTTTATATACGAGCATCTGCAAGTCACAATATTCAAATAGAGCTGGCAATAATCCAGACACTAATGCGATATATATTTACGACTTTCTACATTATCAATGTACTTATTCGTAAAGATGAGGGAAAAACCAAACAAATGATAATCTAGAAGTAATCTAATATAATTCAAGCTTCTTCGTAGAGACGATGCGAGACAATTTCCTCCGACATTGAAAACAAAAAAACTCTTATACTACACTATGCTTATTATTATTATTGTTATTGATATTATTATTGTTATTATTATTATTCGCAAAATTATGAAAATTCAGTTCTAATCTTTCATTTCTAGTCTTATAGCAACTATCGTTCACAATTATTTACACTTTTCGCGTAAATGATTTTTCTATATTATCTTCGTGTCGTTGTTATTTAGATAATTGAAATAATGACATATTAATTGAGCAATAAGTAAGAAATATCTTTCAATTCCAAAATTAAAATATTTTTCATGTCACGTAATCTTCTCTCTCAATACTAACATAACTTAAAGAGCCCAACAATTTCATCATACTCTTGTATATAATAATACTTTATCGAATATCAAACGAATGAGAAAGCAATTGAATCTCATTTGAAATTAATAAATTAAACGAATAATGCTCAATAATCTATTGACTAATGATCTATTAGATTTAATCGGATGTGCTTCAATTACTTAAATGATATCTAATTTGTACATATTTGTAGAGACAATTTATGTTCACTCGATTGGGAAGTTACAATTTCTTTTCACTAATAAACGGCTTGAGAAAATATTACTCCCATAACATTGAAGATTTTGAGGTACAAGTGCTGTTCAAAAGTGTGCAGTTAAAGAATGTTCTTGGATTTTTAACACTTACAATCAATATATTCAATGAATTGTTGTTGTTGTTGTTGTTATGCTAAAATAATTATTATATAGACATTATTTAATGAGATAGTGGTTAATTAATATAAAAATTAGAAAAATGACAGTAATAAGATGCCATATAGAGCGGATGAGTGAATAAGAACGGAATAATCAATGAACGGGTACTCGTAATTAAGTTTTAAACGATCTCTTCGCATAAATTATTAAGTAACTGACAAAATTCGTATTTGTAAATCAAAAGACGTTAGTGGACTAATCGGTAGTACAAAAAAAAAAAAAAAAAAAAAAAAACATAAAGTGACAATGTACGAATTTAAACTCGTCGAAGCATAAGTGTTTTCTCGCAGATAAAAGTCTATTAGTCT